>JARHVA010001521.1:3052500-3060000 GCA_037957365.1 Torreya grandis
GACAGGAGGGAGAGCAGCAAATTGTGGAATCCAGTACTGGTAGAAGTGCAGAAATTGAAGCTTTAACTCCTTAGATTCAAGTGGAGGCCCTCGAGGCTGAGAAGAAAGGCAAAGCATCTCCTCATCTGGGAATTTTATAGAAAGAAGGGAAAAAACTAGCTTTGGAAAAAGTTGGGAAATTGGGGAGAAGAAAAGATACAGAAAGAATGAAGATGATTGGTGAGAATTTGGTGGAGTCAGGTGCGGTCAAGACCTTAGACTCCCACTTTTTGCCAACATCAAAATGATAATTATATCTTGGAATGTGAGGGGCTTGAACAGTGGCCCCCGACAAAAAGCGGTTCGGGAGTTGATTAAGACTCAGTGTCCTGATATTTTTTTTTGCAAGAGACCAAGGTCTCAGTGGAGTTCATGATGAGCCTGTCCCCCTGGCTTTGGAGGAATGGTTTGTGTCAGTGCATTGGGGCACAAGGTACAGCTGGAGGCATGGCGTGTCTATGGAATCCACGTAAGGTCCAGCCGGTTTCATGGACAGCTTTTAGACATTCGCTCTCTTTGGTTGCTTTATGCAGTGAATCTGGGGAGTACATTCTCCTGACCAATATCTACGTGTCCACTGATTTACAAGGTAAGCTGCAGGCTTGGGATAACATTCACTTAGTTAGAAGTAATTTTCCCTTTCTACCTTGGATTATGGCAGGTGACTTCAATGCTATAATGGAACTTTCTGAAAAAATGGGAGGTAATACCAGATTAGAACCATCGTCTTATTTGCTTCGGGACAAGATTTTGGAGCACAACCTGGTTGATCTCAAGCCTAGCAATGGGCGGTTCACCTGGAATAATAGGAGGGTGGGGGATCAATTCATTGCTAAACACATTGACAGATTTTTGATTTCTTGCTACTGGATGGATGGCTCATGGTCTCTGAATTTTGATATCCTGGATTGGAGATGCTCGGACCATTGGCCTATCAGACTTCACATTGTTTCCAATCGTTGGCAGAGGAAACCGACTTTCAAATTTCAATTAATGTGGCTGAGAGATTAGGGTTTATATGCTCAGGTTGCTAGTTGGCGGAAAGGGGGGAGACCAATGACAGGGACAACAATGTACACCTTTGCTAAACTCCTCCAGTACGTGAAATATCAACTTAAAAAGTGGAATGTTTTGCACTTCGGAAATATTTTTCGAGAAAATAAAGAGGCGCAGGAGGAGCTGAATTTGGTCACCAGACTAATTTGAGAGGAAGGTTTGTCAGAATTCTTACTGAATGAAGAAGCTAGGGCTGCTAAGAAGGTGGAAGAGTGGGAGCTGAGAGAGGAGGTGTTTTGGAAGCAGAAAGCTTGTATTGAGTGGTTGCAAGAGGGAGACAGGAACACGGCCTTCTTCTTCCACTTGGTTAAAGCTCAGCAGCATAGTAATAGAATTGTGTCTTTGGTCTCAGGCAGTGGGGAGACTCTTTCGTCCACAAGAGCCATGTGTGATGAAGCTATCCAGTACTTTGCTTTTATGTTCAGGGAAGCTGGCTCGGGGAGTATTGATGCTGAAGAACAGATCCTGTCTTGTATTCCAAATCTAGTTTTTGGAGAGATGATGAGACAAATGATGCGACCTATCAACCTTGAGGAGCTTAAAAAGATTGTTTTTATGATGAAGAATGGTAAGGCTCCAGGCCCAGATGGGTTTCCTATTGAATTTTATCAGGAATTTTGGGAAATCATCAAATTTGATCTCTTGGCAGTGGTTCAAGAGTCCCAAACCAGCAAATAAATGCTTCGTGCTTTGAACTCAACCTTTCTGGCACTCATTCCCAAGAGGGAAGGTGCTGATCACCTGGACCATTTCAGGCCGATCTCCCTCTGCAATGTTATATACAAGATTATTTCCAAGCTGATAGTGGAAAGATTGAAAAAGTGGCTGGGGGCGTTGATCTCAGAGGAGCAAAGCGGATTTGTGGAGGGGCGTCAGATTCTTGACGGGATTGTGGTGGCTACTGAGGTGATTCACTCCATGTCTCATTCTAAGGAGAAGGCCATGTTTATGAAGCTGGATATGTCTAAGGCATATGATAGGGTCCGGTGGTCCTTTCTTCGGAAGGTCTTGGCTGCCTTTGGTTTCGGAGAGGAGTGGATTAGATGGGTCATGAGTTGTGTGAACTCGATCTCATTCTCTATTTTGATGAATGGGGAGCACTCACAGCTTTTTGGCACTTCGAGAGGGCTGCGGCAAGGGGATCCTTTATCTACATATCTCTTCCTTCTTCTGGCTGAAGGTCTTGGAAGGTTAATCAGAAAGAAGACGGGAGAGGGGGTTATTCAGGGATGGAGGTGGGGAGGCAATCTTCCGGTTCTTTCTCACCTTCAATTTGTGGATGATGTGGCCTTGATGGGTTCGGCCAACATGAGGGAGGCAGCCAACATCTGCAGGAGTTTGGATTCCTATTTGGAGGCAACGGGTCAGGTTATTAATGAGAATAAGTCCTTGATTTATTTCTTCAACACTCCACCTCCTATTCAGAGAAGGGTGGCTGACACGCTGTGTTTTTAGATTGGTTGTCTTTCGGTTCTCTATCTTGGCATGCTGATATTTATGGGGTGGTAGTCCAAGGACTCATGGCAAGGAATCCTTGATAGCTTCAGGACCAAAGTGAACCATTGGACCAACCGTTGGCTATCATTTGCAGGGCGTGTCTAGCTGATTCAGGTGGTGGCGCAGGCGCTTCCCATTTAAAGGTGTATGCTTCAGGTGGCACCTGTGGGCTTTGTTCAGGATCTTGACTCCTTGGCAAAACATTTTTTATGGTCTAGGAACTTAACTTCGACAAAATGGAGTTTGATTCATTGGGAAGCTGTTTGCAGACCTAAGAGGCTTGGTGGATTGGGACTGAGGCAGTCCACTTTGACTGGGACGGCCTTGGCTGCCAAGCTTTATTGGCGATGGTGTGTGGAACAGAATAGCATTTGGGCTAAGATAGTTGCTTTTAAGTACGGCACTAGGACTCTCGCGAGTGATATCCCCAGGCTTATCTTAGTTGGGAATGGTTTGGTTATATGGAATACTCTCAAAAAAGGTGCTGAGTTGATCAAGAGAGGCCTATTCTGGATTTGCCGGGAGGGTAAAGAAGCGCAATTTTGGTATGATTCATGGAATGGGTATCCACCCCTACTGAACCAGTACCCACATTTGGAAGGCCTGGCTCAGCAATTTCATGAGGCTGGGTGGAGTATGGTAGGCGACTACAAGACTATCCTGACTCAGGACCAGTTGTTGGAGGCTAGATGGAGAGAGCAGACTGAATGGCCGATTCGGGATATGCAGGAGGAGTGCGCAGAGCTTCAGAGGATCTTGGCTGGCCATACCTGTTGTGCCTTGAGGGGTAAAGATTTGTTGGCTTGGGTGCCTCATCCCAAAGGGAAGTACACAGTTGCTGCTGGATATCAAGAGCTGATTACGCAGAAGTGGGGCGAAGGGGGCAAGGTGACATGGTGGAAAAAAGTGTGGAATGGCATTTCTTGGCCGAAGTGCAAGTTTTTTACTTGGACCTTGACCTGGAACCGATGCTTGACATGGGAGAACATTACACGTAGGGGATTTGCTGGTCCCTCTCGGTGCGTTCTTTGTCAGGGAGCAGAGGAGGACTCTCCCCACTTGTTTTTTAATTGCCCCTTCACACTCCGGCTATGGCATGCTTGGTGGGATGCCTAGAAGTGTCAGTGTTTGCACATCTCTTCCTTAGCCAAGTTTTGGGATAGGTTGGGCAAGCTGCCTCATGTTGCGCCTTTTCTTCAGGAGGCGTGGTATGCGGGCCCCATTTTTTTATTAAGGTAGGTCTGGCTGGAGCGCAACAGCAGGATTTTCTTAGGGAAACAGTTGGCGATTCACCAGGTGTGGGTTAGAATTACTGGCATGTTGCAGGAAATGGTGGAAGCAAAGAGTGAAATCACTCTTCCCTTGGCGCAGGGGGATGCTGATTTCATGACTAGGCTTGGCTTTCAGGCTATTTCTCTAGCCGCAGCTTGTGTTAGGCATTGGAATGGGCACAAGAGCAAAATGTAGAGGAATGGGAGTTGGACTCCTCCTCCTGATGGGTATTTGAAACTCAATACGGATGGCTCGGCCAGGGGATGTCCGGGCCCGGCTAGGATTGGTGGAATCGGCAGGGACCATTTAGGTGCTGTGGTTTTTATTTTAGCAGCTCATATGGGAGACCAAATGGTGAATATGATGGAGGGTGTTGCTATTCTACAAGCTCTCAGAAGGGCATACGAGCTTGGATGGCGCAAGGTGGAGTACGAGGCTAACTCACAAATTTTGATTAATTTAATTCAAGAGAGGAAAATTGATGATGTTAATTGGTAGCTATCATTGGTGGTGCAACAGATTCTTCAGATTGTTATGCTTATGGATTTCATTTCTTTCTCTCACATTTCGAGAGAGTGGAATGGAGCGGCCGATTGTTTGGCCAAGTGGGCTTCAGCGAATGAGGATGGATGCAGAGTAGAGGATAGGGCGATGTTTCCAGAGGAGGTGAGTAGGAACCTGGATAGAATTCTCAAGCTGGACGGTCTTGTTGCTGGGTAGTGTGTCGGCCTAGTGCCGTTTCGGTTTTTGTGTTTTGTTGTGGCTTCGGCCCGCTACTGTATGTTCTTTTTCCGGTTTTTTCAATAAAGTTTTTACCCCTTTTTATTTTTAAAAAAAAATTATAGTTTTTAATTTATTTGGGTTAACTTCAATGACTCTTTAAGAAATAATAAAAATCAAAAATTTCCCCAAGGATACCCCAAAATTACATTTTGAGTTAAACTTACATTACACTACCTCATTCTTTCAAATATTTATCATAAATAGATAACATGATATTGTTAGTGTTTTTATTTTTATAATAATTAAATAATTTAATATTTTACATTTTATGTATATAATTATGAAAAATATGTGTCACATCTTGGTGGTAAGTTTCTCCTTCATTTTTTTATCCAAAAGGCTTGAATGCATAACAAAATGTCCCCCAAGTTGTAATGAATGTTTTATTTTCTTGATCTTCATATTAATATTGATCTGGTTATATCCATAAATGATAAAATTTCATATCATGTGCTAAAATCTATAATCATATCTATGTTGGGTAATAAAAAAATCATCTTTATGACAAGCCTTGTTTAAATTAAGATAATTTATAGAACATTGAATATCTTGATTAGGTGTTGTCACTGAAATAATATTAGAGACCCATTTAGGGTAATAAATAGATCAAATGAAGAAAACATCAAAAAGTCTTTAAATTTAATATTTGAATAACAAAGCTACTTTGGGGTGCATTTTCCTTTTTTTATTGATTGATTTAGCATCTTGATGCAATATAATATTATGTATTTCCATTTTGGGTCAATTCCAAGGATGTCTTTACATTTCTATGAAAATAAATCTAGATAATCATGTAAATATTGTTGAAGTGATTTTACCTAATCATCTCTTTACATGGATGCTAAGATGATTATACGAGGGTATTTATTAGGTCCAAAATGAAATTCAACTATTTCCTCATTAATTTGATCCTCTAAATATGGTGCTCTATGAATAGTATTAGGCCCATATAAATGTAATTGCATTTGATTAATAATATCATCACCTTCTCCAAAATATGCATGTGCACTTATTTCATAAGGAAATATTTTCTTGGGATGAAAGGAAGGAAGATCCTTATAGGCACCTAAATATTCTAGATGAGATTCATCATTTGAAAATTCATCATGTTTTAATATTTAAGGTGAAATTGTGTTGAAAATGAGCTCAACATATACTAATGACAATTGAGAAACATGGTTGGCTAAATTATCATGTTCAAACCACATATGTATTAGGTATGAACTTTGGAGGTTTCTTAAATTTATTAGGTCCAAGAGATGTAGACTTATCATTATATCCTACACTTTCTTTCCCCTCATTAGTAGAAGTAGTAATAGGATTGGTAATACTTCAAGAATGTTTATTCAATCTGTGTCCAATGATGTACTTAAAAGTTTGAAAATATTTAAATCCAAAACCATATTTATAAAATTTATTGAGGGGTCAACTAATTTTGGTTATAATGAAGGTAAAATAATGGGTGAAGTGTTGGTGGTACTTAAAATGAATAATTTTTCATATATGGATCATACAAATGTGTAGAAGAGACGGGTGTAAAAAACACACACATACACACATAAATATGATTAATAAAGTTAATGTATGCATTTAATGCATAAGTAATGAAATTAAATCATGAATATAAGGTCAGCCTAATAAAATATTGTAATTAAGATCATTAGGCATAACTTGAAAAATAGTGCCAATAGTGCATGAGCCCATAGTGATATTTCACAAGTACTTGGCATGGGATATTATTCAATCTATAAATGTTCATATTTAAATGATTAAATATTTTGCCATTATGCCAATTAAATTTAAAAAATATATGTTATTAATTTTCAAACTTATTCCATTTCTAATAAATAATAGTTTTACCACCTTATTTTGTATAAATACTTGAATAAACAAGGGTAAATATTGATCGATAATATGTTTTGAAGAAAGATATTCCATTTTAAAGGAAATACTTTCTTCTATCCATAAAATAGTATTATTAATCTAAGCTACATAAGATGGTTATAAAAATTTAGGTAAAAGTGCATTGACTAGTGCCTCATATAATATATCTTTGTATATTGGCATTATTTGTAAGAACTCTAACAATGAAATCTTGGAATTGGTATACATTAATTGATCTAGGATGTCAAATCCATTAGATTGAGAAATGTGCCTTGATGAAATGGAGGGGGAGGACTATGAGGGAATTTATCTAATTACATATTAACAACATGAACAATTTGAGGATTATTAATAAAAAAAGGTTACATACATGTTTTTTGGATTTTATTAGTTATGGGAAGTAATTCATGTTGAATATTATAATGATATGAAGTGTAATGTAATTGTAATTGTTTTAAAGTAATTTTTTAAGCATTGTTTAATTTTAACCATGTATACATGTAATGAATAACATATTAGAAGTAAGATAATATTTTATAATAAATTACATAATCTTATGTAACATATGAAAGAAACATTCACTCATTGATCCCATTATGAATATAATACAATTAAAAAATAAGGTATAAATGGTGATCTAAATAAGGGTTTGATTGATTATGTGGGCTCTCAAATATAATTACTTGTTTTTAGAGAAGTACTAGCCCAATGTTTTATATCACTACTTATAGAGGAAAACCTATGATTGTATCCCATTATCCTATCTCTAAGGGTATGGTGAGAGTAACATCCCTAGGTTATATGATCCTCTTAGGTGAACCATAAATAAAATAGTTAAAATAAGATTCCCTTGGTATAAGTATGGATCCTAAAAATTTGTAATATAACTTAAGGTATGGAGAAACTAAACTCTATGTTTAGTGTTGAATATTATCTTGAGTATTAGAGTAGTATCCCTCACACCATGGT
>JARHVA010001521.1:3062500-3127500 GCA_037957365.1 Torreya grandis
TACTTGATGCCATGAATCTATCAACATGATTATACCTAGGTGAAATATGCACAAGGAATAATTCTAAATAATAAGATCTAAGATTCAAAATAGTGCACAATCGTCTTACAATTTATATTATGGATCCATGCTTCCATATATTAGTTACAATAATAATGTGTGATTGTTTCATATTATTTAAGGTTACATTGCAAAGGCTATTTATTTATCACTTTGTATTTTTACTTTGATTATCCAATTGGGTATATATGAATTTGGTATTTTGATAACTATGTTATTAGATCTATTTTCAATGCAATATTTTATTTTGAAAAAAACATAACTAGGGTAAATCCATGCATATAGGTTTTATAATATCCATTTTACTCATGAGTCTACATTATTTATTCATATTATAGGTCTTATACATACCTTGATACATGATAGGTTATTACTCATGGTACATTAAATAATACATATTTATACTATTGATCTCTCATACATAGGGGGCATGTTGTTTCCCAATATAAATATTCACTCTCAATAGAAGATGTTATCATTTATGGTCCTTCACACATATTCATATAAATCATATGATCATGGCACATTTACCTTATTTTATGGTTTTGGATTATACTAAATATGTGACTTAAATTATTACATTCATGTGCCTTTATGGCGTACACATCATTTTACACCTTGCCACATTAAATTTATCATACATGACATAGATACAATTTATATAATCCCCCATAGAGGGGAAATATATTTTTACAAATAATAAAAAATGATCACAAAATACACAAAAATCAAAAAACATTACTTTATACATTATTTCAAAATTAATCTATGCTAAAGGTTTTCATATTCATGATTCACACATGGTTTTTATGATATTTCTTGAGTGGATGCTATGTCTATTTATAGTTTATATGATATTGGGCCACACATTATTTTCTAAAATTTTAAAGGGTGAACATGTACTATCTTAGACGTATGACCATGTAACATATTTTTGATGGTGATATATTTCCTTTCTTGTCCTAAATCATATAGATATAAATTGGATTGTTTACTAAATTTGTTTCTATCACTTAGATCTTGTATATCATATTAATATATTAACATTATGATTTTTATATAGTCACATTGAATATTATGTGTGAATTCTTTCTTTAATGTTGATGTGATAAATTGTTTCTGAATATTTATCCATATAGGATCTTCTTGTCATCATGTTTTTTGACTCCCATCCTATGTGTTGTCTCACTAACTTATCTAGTCACTAAATTTTGTGGTCCTAACTTGGGTGTGATTTGTTCATTAATTATATGCTTGAATTCATGATTTTTTACTATGCATATTACTATAATTTTGTGGTGCCTACATTTCCATGGTTTATACCTTGCATTTATTAGGAATATAACTTGTGTGTGATCTCATTTCTATATATAACATGACCAAAGTAATATTTTATCACATTTGGGTCACAATAGATGGTCCTATCTTGTATTTTTTTGTTTTTTTTTGAGATGATACTATATTTATTAAACTATGTGACACTTATACATGATGTTATGAGAATGGCTGGATACCAATTCATTTATTATATTTTTTTTGATGGTAGAAACTAGTTTCAAATTATTTACATATGTTTGATGATATTGACACTTTGGATATATTATTATCCTATCTAATGAGATACTTAACATTATATTTTGAGTGACTTAATCATATGTATTCATCCCTCAACATGAATGGGAGCATACATCAAAAGATTTTTTAAATTTATTTCAAAATTGATTTAAATTAAGAAAAAATATTTAACTTAGACAAAATTTGTTTACTTCCTTGATCAAGAAGTGTATTAGGACTTAATGAATCCTAGATAAGTGTTAGATATGTTTCAACCCCTATCAAAAATATATTACTATTAGAAAATTTTTGTGGTATTTAAATATAATAACAACCAAGTGTATTTCTTCCTATAATCTCTTTTCAAAATTTAAAACTTAAACTATTAAAAACTCAAATTTAAATATTTATCATGAATATTGACTTCTTTTAGTGATTGGAATTTATTTAAAGTACATCAATAGACACACTTTACACACCCACATTTTACATGGTGAAACATTTTTAAAAAATGATGATGATGATTTAATGATATTTGTCAGACCTAGTCCTCTCCCTTTTGTTATTATTTTTATTGTCTTTTAGATCTTGCAAACTTTAAAATTTTTAATTTTTAGTCTTTTAAATTTTAGTTTAAAAAACCTCTATACTATGGTGAAATCACCATGACCATTGTGAAACTACCGAGATAGTATATTAAACCACCCCGATGGAAGGCATAACTATTGTGATAATTTCATAACGTGCAATGGTGGTTTTGAAATTTCTACTTGCCTAGAGTAATGGTTCTTTATCATTATCGTGTTTTTGAAATTGAGTCTCAATAGTTGACTTTCATTAGATTTTCAAAAAATTGGTTACATTTTTTATTTTTATTTTTAGTTATACTTCATGATTTTCTAGTGCACCTTTAACCTTTATTATGCCAATCTACACCACCTCTAATTTAATTCAAACAAGATCCAAATTAGGCTTTAGTTAACTCCAAGTCATAGCTTATTATTCTTCCTAACAAACATTTCAATTTTACTTGAATTTTGGATCTAAATTTTGCATTATAGATTGAATATTATGAGTTTTCATAAAACCATAGTCATCCTTTTATTGTTTTGAAGAAATTATCCTTAGTTTTTAGTAATCTATTGGTCATTTTCATAAGTTGGAGAGGGGCATTTATGAATTGGTAACCAATACTTTCTTGTTCATGCTCACTAAAGTTTAGTTATTTTATTCCTCCATATTAATTTTTTTCTTCCATTTTATTTTCATTACCTCTTTTTGGGGAGTTCCAAGGTCACTATTGAGAAATATATCAAAGAGATAGCTACCCAAGGATCCAAAATTTTCATCAACTACTCCACTTGATCTCATCTTTGGTCAAATTGGAGGATTTATTTTATTTTTTATTAAATTCATTAAATAAATTTTATTATTTACTATAATAGTTTAAAATTCAAAATTTAATATATAAAATCTCAAATAATAAATTATTTATTCTTTCTTTTATTGCATTGGAAAAGTAATTCTATCGTCTTAGCTTCTTTCAAACATGGAAAATCTTAAATAATAGTATTATTTAAATTAGATATAGGGTATATAGGATAAAATTAAAATTAGATACAACCAACAAAAAATAGATTTTTTATTTTTCATAGCACATATTCACATACACAAAAACTCCCAACAAACTTCCATGTATAAAAACTAGAAAACTAAAATGAAATTTTGCATCAAAATAAAGTTTGATTATTTACATAGTAAAAAAAAGATTTTATAATTAAAAAATAATAATTTTATATTTTAATCCATCCATTCACATATAATTTAATTATATTCAAAATGATATAAACCCCCTAAAAAACTGTGCACTAACTTGCACAGATAGACTAAATCATAAAAACTTGGAGTTTACATTTAGATACACAAAATATGAATTTTAGATATAATTTTACATTTTAATATTCAATATTAAAAGTGTGATTATATTTTTATTTTAATTTTAATTAAAAAATGATTAAAAAAATCATTCATTTTAGTTATGTAGGCAAAACTCTACATTCTAAAAAATAAAGGATAAGATAAAATTCAGTAGTTGTATTGTTAATTGAATTTTAAATTTTAATTAGCATTGCATTACCAAAATATCAAGAAAATAATAAAAAAATAATTAATTAATTTAATTTATATAAAAGTATCTTACTTTCATAAAATAACATAGTTTTCTTTCCATTTTTAAAGCCTTGTCAAAAATGTAAAACTAACCCAAATAGAAAAAAACTTGTCAAAATGAGCACAAGTAATAAAATTTATAAAAAATAATACTAATTTTTTTAAAAAAACAAGTAAAAGTATCACCAAATTAAATAAAAAATAATAAAAAAATATTATACCTCCAAAAATGATTACCTCACTCTTGGTTGATGCTTCTCAAACAAGACAATCTCCATAAAGTAAGAAATTTCCCTAGAATACCCAATCATGTGCTAGTGAAGAAAATTTAGTGTGACATTAAATCATAAATTATAATATAAATATTCTATTTCATTCCCATATTAAACCTTATAATTGACCATTTTAATTCTCTTTATGATAAACAATCACCCAATAAATCCCCTAATAGTGAGACCCCTCTGCATCCTAATACATCAAGCTAACAAACTTCAAATATGAGCATATTCCTTTCATTTAATTATAATTGGGTCTATAATCATCACATATCATTAATTTTTTAGATAAAATTGACTAACCTTATCCAACTTGATATATCTGACCAAATCTTAAGGGTTTTTCAACCCATATTTATGTAGTTTCCCAAGCCTAATACCATCAAAGAACTTTGTTACCTTGTCCTTATCAATTTAGAGGGTTAATATAACTCCATATTTTAATATTTCACCACTTTAAATGAGTATTAAAATATAGGGAGGTCTTTTGGTATCTTCACACGCACCCTTTTCCACCTGCCACTCAAAAAACCATTCCCATGCCTCAACCTAAACAAACAACTTATTCACCCCTTCATGTTCAAATACCTCAACCACATCAGCCCAAACACAAAAATTATTATACCTCTTATTCTATTATGTTTTCATATGCTATCTTAGACATACCTTGATAATTTTATTATATTATGGTTAACATGTTTTCTAAATGTACAAAAATTTGTGAACTTGATGTGAAACAATTCTCCTTTTGCATAATATTTTTTAATTTTATTTCATTAACCTCACTACTCTTATCCATTTATTTTATGGGTTCATATACACCCCAAAAATATTTATGAGAAATGGGTTCAAGGTACCTTACAATTTGGAGCCTATAGAATGAGATATTAAATTCCAAGTGAAACTTCCTTCTTTAGTTGGAACAATAACTCCATAAAAATGGAAAATATATTTCAAAATTATTATTACTCTATCCTAAAAACCAAATATAGGGTATTAATCCAAGAAATTTAGGATCCTTATAAAACCACCAACAATTACCATGACTATAAAAACATGACCCTCATTACTAGAGGTGGGATTTACCACCAAAGTTAAGTAGACTCCAAATCATTTTTCAAATCCTATATACTAAAATTACAAAAAAGGTTGACTATTATTATTAAATAATACATATTCTATAGGATGGTATTAGTAGTCTAAAAATAATCCCACATCCCTCTAATATTAACCAAAACAACTTTTTAACTTATACAAAAAGATCAATGAAATTATCTACTATGGAGATTGGATCTATCTATAGGGGGAGTGCCCTAAAAATCTATATGGCCCCCCACCCACCCCACCAAATAGATATTATATATAGGAATGGGTACTTAGTCATCCCATTATGGATCCTCCTAATAAATCTAACACCAATCAATTCATTACGAGCTATTATTTATTTCTTATGAGTCCTTCTCAAAGGAGGCTCTCAAGATTAACACTAACACTTCACTAAATTAGATCATGGGCCACATTCAAGATGTATAGAGTAGACAATCATATATAAACCAATGAATGACCTATAACCTAAAAAAACAAGTTAATTATTCCTTTATTCCCACTCCACTGTAAACTTACCAAACATTGTAATACTAAACTACTTCACCTTCTATTAGCGATATACCAATCCAAAACCCTAGGGACATCCTTAGTCAAGGAGACAAACCCCATCACATAAAACATCCTTCCCTATTATTATACTCCTACATAAGTTCCTATTTGAGACTATTTATTATATCCTCCTCTAAAAAAATGTGAAAATTAACAAACTACCATTTATTAATCATGCTAGCTACATGTTGGCCAATCTGTTTCCCACATACACTCCACAATTACAAATTCCAATTTTAACTCCTTGTTCCCACTTTTTATCACTATCATTTAATTTTTTCTCTAGTATTCTATATCAATAAATACTTCCTAACATATTACTATTCATATTCTCAACCCACACTTATTATTTCTATCAGTTTTGTGTTTTCTTCTTATCTAATCCTTCTCTCTTATGTTCATCTTAAGAATAATTTAGTGCCATGGGGACTTATGTATAATAATTTAAAGACTTTATAAAAAAAACATTGAGCATTCCTCTTACCAAGCCCCTACATAAACTCCCCAAATATAAGGGGGAAGGAGATCCCAACACACATGTGAGATCATATGCAACTTCCATTATAGCTATTCTAACTTGAGATGGGGTAATTTATAGAATATTCCCAAATATTTTCAAGGGAAATGATATAATTTTAATAATACCTCCATGAGGCATCCATCCATTCACTTTGATAGCTCATGGCTAAGTCTATCAAGGTGTTTAACATGAAAAACTACTAAAAATTAGCATAGGAAAGTTATTTTATATAAAGAAAGAATTAAATCAATTTTCTACCCATTTTATTATTATATGGAATGCAAATTATTATAATCCTCATCCAATGCCTCACATATAGACTAGAGAGATTTATTTGATCTACTTTTAAAATATTTCAAAAACTAAACAAGATAAGATGTTCAAAATCTCTCTTGTAGGTCTTGTTAAGAAGCACTTTAAATCACTCTTAAAATAGATTAAATGGTTAATGATAGTGGTAATAGGACTTATGCATCCAATAGGAAAATAACTACACTTAATCAACGTAATGGGGGTTATAAAAATACAAATCAAAACAACCCAAACAACCAATGCCTAAATATTCTAAACCAAAAATTTAATGCCACTAAATATGGTGTGACAAATTAAGACAAAAAGATAAACATGGTAAATAACAACCAAAAATCAACCCATGAAAAATAAAAATGTCAAAAAAAATAATGGGGGTCTGAGGAACCAAAAATCCTCTACCCATGGTTCATGTAGTGGATTTAAATTGTCCTCCACCTAGGGAAAATTAGTTTTATAAAAAATTTAAAAATGTTGACCAAGACTCAAAATTATATAACCAAGGCTTTTACAAAAACAAAAACTAGAAAATATTTGATCAAATGAACCAAAATTTAAGGCCTATGGATTACAATCCCAATGTATAATTTATTTTGTATACAGTCATTGGTCATGATACATGTGACTATAAGGAGTGCAATAAATCTATACAAAGGATCCATTAGAATTAATGTAAAAGCTTAATTCATATGGAATACTAATACAAACCCAAAATTTTCATCAATAGGTCATGTGGCACCCCAAAACACCAATTTGTGCAAAAACCAAAAATTATTTCCTAACCACCAAAAATTTAATGTCCAAAACCAACCACAAGACAACCCAAATAACTATAATTTGTTAGTTATAACCCATGATGCCAAATCTTAAACCTATATACCAAATATTCTCGATGTGGATTCCCAATTGGGACCTCAAGGGGAAACTATAATGATCCCTTTAACAAATTGAAAGAAGACATGATCCTTGAAAATTAATGATTTTTTATTACTAATGGATATTTTTAGTATAAATTTATATTTTCCTCACATTTTTTAGGTTTTATTACCTTATATATTGTCACCTTCCATCATATGTAGCACACACAACATCATATCTTCTATCAAAAATATAAGTGAGGGTATATATTTTTATTTATTTATTTACTTCCATCTTGAATTTTTTTTAGTATTTTTTTTAGTTATGTTATTTTGTTTAGTTATTTATATTTCCTAAAGCATCATCCCATGTTAAAATATTATGACACATGATGAACTTTGAGTAGGGCATATGTATACACCTCATATTTATAATTTACTAATAGTTTATCTTCTAGGAAATTTTTAACACATCAATCTCCCTAAGTGCATGTCCTAAGGAGTACATTTGGAGTGAGGTGGGATCATCTCATGGTAATTTATGAGAGATGTGTTCCTTCATAAAACCTTCATACATCCTATGATGTCTCATTCATATCTTAAAACCTTAAAATATGACCATGTATAGAATTAGATATGATTCTCCAAAGCCTAAAATCTTCACTAAAGTTCATATAAGTTTGAATATAAGATGAGGAAGACCCAATAATGAACTTTATTATAACTATGGTTGTGTGTTTCTTATGGGATAAAATAATAAGTAGTTAAGTGTGTCTATTGAGTCTCACAATATATTGAGGTAAAAAAATTAATTGAGATGGTGTGCATTTTATTTATTGAGTTCATGGTGGCACACCATAAAAATATCACATACCACCCATGGGAAAATGGGACATATAGAATTTTAAAAAAACTATGGGCATAACCTTGATGAATATTTATGATGGAGAAAATAAGGATTTGGATGATCAAGTCTTAGTAACACTTTTTACTTTAAAAACTTTAAAAATGTTGGGCAAGTATACTCTATTCTAACTTGTATTTATTAAGGAAACCATTTTTATTATAGAGTTATTGGTATCCTCCATTGGCATTATGTGTGATATTCAAGTAGATAATAAAGATTCATTTTACGTGTAACTATAAGAGCTCATGAAATTTTGCAATAAACACATCCTAGATAAATAGATTATAGGGGATAATAAATCAAGATATAATAATGATATTATAAACATATCAATGGTAAAATATTTCACAAGGATGAAAATGTTCTACTTTATAACTCCATATATTCAAAACAATAGGAAAACTTCACTTTTGTTGGATGGGAACTTACAATATTCATGATATTATCAAAACCTACAAATTTAAATTATGCAATTTGGATGGTGAAATGATAAAATACTAAAAATAAAGGCCATTAAATATTTTAATACAAAAAATATTTCTTACTTTATAATTTATTTCACTATTTGTTTTGTTATATGAAATATACGTCAACATTTTTTTATGCCTAATACATTAAGAATAATATAAACATTTTTGTAAATCTATCCAAGTGAGTCAAGATGTGGATCCCTTGGGTTTATTATGTTAAATGGATAAGTATTTTTTGGGATAAATTTTCATGCCATTTGTAACATGAATGCATTTATTCCGTTTTATTTTCTAATAAGAGCTAATTTTTTTCAAGTGCTATTTTGCCGATTTTGTATGCATAGGTAGGAAATGTCACTTTTACATCATGATTAATTATCAAAAATTAATGTAGTAGGAATATTTTTAAAGGTAGTATTCATTCACATTCATGTGATCAAGATAAAAGTAATAAGTGAGGTTTTTATTGGACATTTTGTGTTTTCAATTGAACGAGAAATTTTAAACTAATTGATGTGGTGGAAGACCATGAAAATATGTAAAGTGGGATAAAATTTTAACTAAATTCTCACACTATATAGGGGAAGCTATTGGATGAATGTGTATAAATAACCAAATATTGAGATATATGATTTTTTGGGTGCATAATTGTCTAAAAAATTGGATTACGCACTAAGCCCAGAAGCACAAGAAGGGACAAAAAAAAATTAACATTTTTTTAATATTATTATGGATTTATTATTATAAACAAATTAAAACTATAGATTAATTTAGATCATATAATTTATGTCTAAATCAAGAAAAACTCAACATAACTAGTATATTATGATTGAGTTATTACACTTACTATAAATATAAATGACCTAAAAGATAAGGTAATTATCTTATTTATATTCTTTCCTTGTTTTTAATAGTGTACAATTGTTATTAGTGATATGGAATGGGTATATGGGCACTCAAATATGGATTATAAATTTTTGGGAAGAGTCTAACAATGATTGGATGTTTTTAGAAACCATATGTGTGCACTATATCACATTTTTCCATATGATACATGATGGAATATTATGATACAAATCATTGTTCCTACCTTTAGATAGATATTATATGTGATATAAAATGCTAAGAATATATGTATGTTCATATTTATCTTCCTTCACATATAAATCATAGCTTCACTTTTTAAACTTGATTTTCCTCAAAAAGGGGTCAAAAAAGATGGGTTTAATTGACCTTAACAAATCATAAATGATTGGCTAAACATTGCCTACATTTTAATAATTTGAATATGGATCAAACCACATGTAGTTGTCCATCTTAATTATGTGTTTTATAAATTAGTTTAATACTAGCATGTAATGTAATCATATCTATGGATTTTGACACTATAAAACCTACCATTTTGACCTTGAAGTGATACTCAAACTTGGAATGGAGCTATAACTTTGAGGAATTTGTATATTTTGAGGATTTATGGAAGTTATTCAAGGATGTTTGGACATATTCCTTAATGTACATGTGTAAATATATACTTATTGGATAGTAATATGCTTATAAAGTTATCTCTCTAGGTAATTTATATCTAAACCAACATGTTAAATGTATTGGCTGACCCAAAGGAATAGTTTAAATTAGGTAATATATCCATTAAAATATGTGTGAACAATACTAGCCAAGGAAGACAACTCTAGTAATTAAATGTGTCTGATTGTGACTAGAAGAATATACGAGGTAGAATATAATGATAATGATAGTCTTCCTAAGATGATTAATTGTAGAGGTATATAATATATACACATAATATTTTAAAACACTATCAATTACTAATTCTTTTTATCTTATAGTAACCCATCAATTCTCAACCTATCTGAGTGAACACCTTAAGGGGTGCAACAAGAAAGGGGTAGGTAGGCCATTCATACTTTACAAGATTATTATCCCTATACCACCACTTGATATCAATCCAACCATTTCCTAAAAACATTCCCCTAAGCTTGGCCTACTTTACACCCTCCTCTTATCATTTTTCACCTTCATTAGCCCTTCCCTAGCCTAAAATCCTTTTTGATAGTTTACATCACACTATCAACCCTATTGACCTTTTACTCTAATTGATAAAACTTATTTAGGGTTTGAGTCAAACCTTGGCTAACATAGACCAAGACCTAACTTTTTTTTTATCATTAATGATATAACGTTGATTGGTTCAACTATGTCGACTAAAATTTTATAAAGGACTAGGGTTAGATTCAAATATATAAACACATTCATTTCAGCATTATTATAAACATCGAGACTTAATTAGTCATTTGCACTTATTTACAATCTGATCTTACACCATTCTACTTGAGGAGTCTTAGCTTATGGTTTCTACTTGGATAAGAATCTAGTCTTTTGGAAAATTCTTGGATGCTTTGGCCTTTCATAGTGATCCTTGCAAACCAAAACAACTTCTTGTGAATAACCTTTGGCCAAGGGAAATATATAGTCTTGATGGGTTCATATTCAAGGTAAGTATCTCTAAATTTTCTCATCTCTTTAGTAGAAATAAGTAGCATAATTAATGGCTTTAGAATATATTACTATCTCCATGCATTAAGGTCTTACATATACATAGATTAAATAGGACTCTTGTATGCATGCTTGATTTTAATGCAGTTTATTAACCCCACTTTGTGCCATAAGCTTTCGTGAACACTAAATTAGATTTTACTTTAATTGTTATTAGATTAGTAAATATGAAAACATAGGACTTAGTTAGGGTTATTTAATTGTTTTAATTCAATTTAGGCTTTAGAACCCTCCCTAGTGATTTTATCATGGTAATAAATACTTGGATAGGTTTAGCACATCCATATTGGTCATGACCGTAAATATATAATGTGTCGACAATCAAAAGTGTAAGTAAGATTTATATTCTCTAAGCTAGGATTGATTTATAGATCAATTGTATTTCCCTTTGTATACATTCTGGTGAACCTAACATGAATCTAAACCTTGTAGGTTTTTTTTAATTCCATAATTTTTATCATTTCATTATATTCTTCTATATTTGTAGTACTATATCAAACTAGTTGGTATATTTCTAACTTTATGTGCATAGGTTTAACACACAATCACTTCAAAATGACTATGTTCTATCTATGTAGGTCTTCATCAACTATAAGTAACTGGATTAAAGAGCTCGACATAATACCCTTATTCAATTCAAGATTAGCATACACTATCAAACAACTCAACTATGTATTCTAATTCTTTCTAATAGCATACATGTCAATGAACACTATCAAATAGGTTGACCCTATTCCTTTTTCTTGTTTAGCATATAGGGTCTTAAAAAACTTGGTCAACCTAGTTGAACTATTTTTTAGAATCTAAAAGTAGAAAATAAAGCATTACATCATAAAACTTGAAATCTAAATCTCTTCAAACCCACCAAGGTTCCTTTCTTTCCTCTCTATGTCATTTCAATACTTCTTTTAGTTCTATTTTTCATAAGTTGGTAGTCTTGAAAATTGCAAACCTATAGCAAACTAGGTTGATTTGGTCAACTTAGTTCTATAGTATATCTTTTTTTTAGAGGCATAGTCAACCTAATCGAATTTGTTCTTAAATACCATTCCTATATAGAATAGTATAGACCTAGTCAAGTATATTCTATATTATTTATATATAGTGTCACCTGAATCAAATATGTATTATTATTAATCAAGGAATTAACAATTATTTGTTATTAATTAATTCACATTTTATTTTTAATTATTTTCATTCTTATATTAACTCACATAGCCTAAATAGGTGGTTTTTCAAATTACCATTTTAGTCACACTATTTTACTCTTTTTAACACACTACCAAACCATTTAACATATAAAACACATTTAAACACTTGTCTTCCCAAAGCCTAACCACTTGGATTTCATCACCAAAGGGGAAGCCAACTTCATTTTCTAGCCAAGTATAAATACATGGTTAATTGTATATATTGGAAAATCACTTGACACCGTTATTACTATAGGATTATAAAGTCAGGGGTAAGGCCCCAATCACAATCTAGTATCATTACCAATATAGATCCCTTTCAACCTAAATGTCGTGAAACCAACTTTAGACTACTTTCTAGTTCCCTATTTTATATAACTCTCCTATCACATTAAAATCAAAACATTATAATAATATAATAACACTTATAGTGACCAATTAGTTATCATTTACTTTTCATTAGATTGATTGTTCTATGATCATTGTGTGTTGTATAGTAAAATATTGCATTGGCTAGTGTTGGTGTAAGGTTTTGTGTTGTGTGCCCCAATTGGATAAATCACATTAATCCAATTATTTATGTGTTTGATTTTATTCTTGCTTAAAACTATCTTTAAAAATTTTCCCCTATTTTAGAATAGTCATCTAGGTTGATATAGTCTCCTATAGACTATTTCACCTTCCTGTAAGTATTACATAGTTGACCTACATGACTATATCTTATTCTCTTTGTTTTCTCCTTTATCAAATAGTACATAGTCAACCTATATGACTATGTACTCTTATTATCCTATTTTTTAGTAGTATTTTGTTGACACAATCAAATTGGTACCTATTGGTCGACCTTGTCATTTGTTGGTCGACCCTATTCTTTCATCTGGATGACTTATTTGTATGTCTAGACAACTCTATCCCTAATTCTCTTTCTTCTTTCCTAAATTATGTGTATCTCATCAAATATCATGAAATATCCCCATTACAATATTTTTAGACAACCTAAATCCATTTAGACACAATATGGTATATTCTTTTCTTCCTTTCTTTACCTCCTAAGAGAATCCTTACTCTTTGAGTACTTCTTCCCCTCCCTCGTCTGTTGTTTACAACATGGTTCAAATCATGTCTCAAGATGAGGTAGGTGTACTAGAGCCTTTTTTTACCTATAAAAAAAATTCCCATATTTTATCATCTCATCACAATGTGAGATCGATTGATGCAATTTTATCTAATAACCCCATAGGTAATCCACATCCTAATAACCTTCCCCCTAATACAAATTTAGGGAGTCCTACAAACACTAACCCACTAATTGACACAACCCAATTTATTACATAGATATTTAAAAAAATGAAAATAATACAAACATATAATGCCTCCTAAATGATGAAACTACAACATCATTTGATCAATATGGCTAATCAACCTCCCGTTCATCTCCCTCAAAATAACCAAACATTTATTCCTTCACCTCTTAGAGTTGTCATAGGAAATGTCATTCCCCAAACTATCATGAAAAAAAATATTCTTCAAAACATATAAAATGATCCTTTATCCCATTTCATTATTTCCATTGATATTGGTAACATATCTCCAACTATTACGTATGATGGGACTAAAGACCCTAAATATTTACTCAAGGCATTTGATAATCTTTACAAAGAATGGATCCAAACTAATACCTTTTCCATAAATAAAATTATAGTTAAAACCTTCACTAGAAATTTATTATAATGGTACAACCAACTTACCAATATTCCATATGAAAAGTAAAAGATTTAGTCAATCCTTTAGATAAATAGTTTCAACACAACAATCTTCCCAAAAACTATGTTAGCCATTTCATCAATGCTAAGTAATCCACCATAAAATTAGCTCAAGATTTTTTCAAGTGATGGAAATATTTGACCCATAAGGCCAACCATAACATGACTGATGATAATCTATTTAAATTCTTTATAACTTCCTTAACTCCTCTTCAATACAAGGTTCAAACTTTTGCCCCTCAAATGCTTAATGAATCTCTTAACCAAGTCAAGTGTCAATACTTATTAATGAAATAGTTTGATACTAATAAAAAATTACTCAAAGGGTACTTTCAAAATTATACCAATGCAATCACTATAAATTCTCCTCAAACCAAGCTAGGAGTTTCCAAAGCTCATAGTCCCCCATCTCCTCACACACCATTGACTATGCATCAAATGAAGAAAATTTTTATGCCCTCTAAACCATTTACTTATCCCAATAATCATCCTAAATGGTATGATACTAATAAATTTTATTTATTATATGCTGACATTGGTCATTCCCATGAAACTTATAGAGGGATTACTAATTTTTTGTATCTTATATGCTTGGTGATTTTCCTTCAATCACGAATTAATGATTCAACTTCATCATAAAGAGTAAAACACTACTTCTAAAAAATGGAAAACTCTCAAAGCTTCTTCTATAAACCAAAAATATTTTTCCACATCTAACACTCAATAAACTACCAAGGATGTTTATGCCATCAATGCATAATATGACAAATAGTACAATAATTCTCAATATGTCAATGCAGCCAAAGTCAATTATCACCAAAAGTTGACTCACAAAGATCCTATTACTAAACCTAATAGACCATATTTTGAAGATAAAATCCTCAAAGATACTATTATCAACCCAAGTTTCACCCCTATGAATTAGATTTTTTAGTTATCATTCAAACTTGGACTAATATTAGATTGGTGTATAGGTTGTGGGTTACCTATAACTAGACCAAACCTCTAGATTATGAGGCTATCTCCTCTAATTTATAAACTTTGAATCCTTTTCTTAAAATTATTTTATTTTTGGGTGAAAAGAGTTATAAATATAAATTAAAGGGAAAACCTATACTAGATATGGTGATACACCTAAATGATTCTTCCACTTAATCTTGTATTCCTAACAACACTAATGAACCATAAATGGACTGAACCATTATATATAAAACTCTTAAGAAATAAAATTTCATATGAAGATATTAATGGATGAATATTATTTAGAGATGAAGGGAGAGAGGCCTATCTTGAGGCACTTTCAACCAAATTACACTACAAACATGATCACTAGACTTTGACACTTCACACAACCTGCATAAGATAACTAATCATCATATAGGTGTGACAAGGACATGATAAGGGAAGATTGATACCACTTATACATACTATAATCCAATAATGGATTAGATACAATAGTTTATTCATTATTTCAAGACGTCCATCAAGTACAAAACCTGATAGATTTTCTTCATACCTAGGTAAGGTATCATCCCTTTTAAGGCCTTTTAGACCTAAAAATATAGAAGGAATATGAGAGAATAAGAGGGAGAAAATGACATGGAGGAGATATTAAAAATGGTTATGAATGACCATCATTAACTCATATATTACTTCATTTACAAATATTCCTCCAAAAATCTCTCCATGTTTGATGCTCTTACAAGATTCTTTATGCATTGAGATGAGGTAGTTAAGGATGTAGTTGACTGAATCAACCTTATATTGAAGCATGATATGCCTCTATTTTTTCAAAAAATTCATGTACTAGAATTTATACATTTATGAGGTGTAAATAGGCCATCATAGGTGTATAAAAACCTCTACATTTTTTAGCACAAGACCAAATTAAGTGAATGACTCCTTCCTCGAGTAAGGTCATGCGATATGCATTAGTTGATACTTAAGGATAATTTATGCATTAATTTCCACTTATATGTCAGTTATGTGTTTTATTACTCTAAATTAACTCATTCAATAGTATCCCTACACCATCCTCAACTTTATTTGATTGACCAAGTAGGTCTACTAGGCCAAATAGGCCTAATAGCCTAAATCTTAGTACTTGATGGCCATAAAATCATACATAAAACCTTGATAAACTATAAATATATGAGTATCATGTCTAAATAAAAATAATACATCATGCCATAAGCCTTCTTGAGTAATAAACACCTACAAATTTTCCACATGTTATGACTAGGGCACCTTGTCTTTCACTTATGTAGACTAACTAATTAAAAGAGGTTCACATATCCCTGGGAATATAATGTCTTGAGGAGGTAAAAAAATATTCAAATGTCATTCTATAATGATTTTCATCTTTTAAAACTACCTTAAACCTCTCTTTATGCTCTTTTCCCTAAGAAAACATTGTTTTCTAATAGGTTTGTACATCGTCCATACAAAAAAGTGCCATAGACAAAAGCCTCTCTAGGTTTTATAAATGATTCAGGTGCTAGTTAGGTGATTTTCATCTATTCAGATGTTTTTAAATTTAATTATTCCCAATTAGGTCTTTACTATTGTTCTATAGAGGTTTAAGAGTGCTTAGGACTCTTAACAATGATTCATAATTTTTTGGAAATTGAATGCTTGAACCAATGCCACAAAACAATACTATACTAATCTCCCTACCTCTCCCAAAGTGCCCATCCTCCCATACAAAATATATATACCATGGTGATCATGTGAATTCACCTCTTAGGGAATAAAAAAAATTTGAGTAGTGTTTGGTGTCTTAAGGCCTAAATGACTAGTCATATCATCTTTCCTATAGCTCAAATTTGACATGCACCCCTTTAACAACATGTTGATGGTGTTCATGAAGATTGGAGGTGCACTCATGACTCCACCTTATCTTTTGCTTCCCCTTATTGATAGCACTATCTAATGAAGCCAATATACAAGCATATGTATATGTAGTTTTTTTATAATTTAAACCTCATTATGAGTTTAAAATCTCTTATACATTTTATACAACATGAATACTCTCTATGAAGTCCTTTGGAGTCATGGTGTTGGCTTGAATGAGCCATTCATCCTCTACTTATATGCATACCATATCTTATTTGAACAAATAGACCTATCTACCTATATAAATAGTAATAAAGACCAATATATATGGTTCTTGAATTTTTTTAGGGAGTTTAGGACCCATTTTTCCTTCTATAACTCATTATATGTGCAAACAACTTTTATTTCCTTTCTTACATGCTCAAAATAGCCTTTTAAGGCCTAGTTTATACAACATGACCCTTTCACATGCAAAATAATAGGCTATTGTGATTATTAGGAGAGTTATACAGATGATAAACACCATTTCATTACTTAAACATTTCATTATAATGCAACTTGAGGCATATTTCCTTCATTGGGTGTGTTTCAAGATTTATAAGGGTTTTAGGGGTATAAAAATCTTAGTAATTATTCATATTGTACATAAAATTAATTTAAAAAATCTTTCCATGAATTTAAATTATAATTAACCCTTTAACTAACCTAACTATCTTGAGTTCCCATTCATAACATGCATCAATATATGTATGTAGTGAAAAGGTGCTTTGACTAGCTGCTTAGAATATGTAGGCAAAAAAAAGACTCAAGGGACAAAATGGTAAATGTGTTTCATCCCTCTCACCCTATAACTTAAATTAATATTTTAAATGACATTACACACCATTCCTATAATCATTATGTGAAAATAACACTTGGATTAGTTCAAAATGGTCATAGGGTTTCTTAGGGGTTTAAGACCTATATGCATATATGTTATCCCTCAAGGGAATATTAACATGAAATACTGATTTTTATCCATAATAAAAGATATATTAATAATATAATTACCTTTATATACCTCACAAACCTTCACATGAATTTTAAACCCTTTCTTATATCCATAGAACTTCCAAATAGCCCTCCTCGCTCCATTACTGACTGTCAATAGACTAAGGTTTGTCTAAGACAAAATAGTGGATATTTAAACTATTATTATAACATTAAAAATATAATGTAAATATAAATACACTAAATTACACCAATTTTACCGAACCTTATATCTTTATAATGCCTATAGATGCCTCAAAACTCAATTTTTCTAAAACTAACTAGTGGGTTGCCTAAGTTTTCAATAGGTTTGTGACTAAGTTTTTATATCACTTTTGTGTTTGGGTTTGATAATGATGATAATTAATTATTTAGGTTATAGGTTCCTTATTTAAATTATTCTTATCCTTCTCACTATCTATTTAAAACACTATACAACCTATCACCACACTGTACCTCCTCATTTCCTTCAATGCAACTGCCTATGCTAATACTTGTAAGTGTTGATTAGGGAATTGGAAGTGATTTTATCCAATTACCCATCACTTATATATTTGATACATACTATTTCATTTGGAACCTTATTATCACTTATTAATTTTGTATATTTTATCTTCAAGGACACTCTTAGGTTCCCACTATCTTCATTCTGTATACACACGTGTGTACCTTCATGAGTTTATAGACCTTGAGTAGAAGTCATGATCTTGTTAAAAGTATAAAGGTATAAATTTATAATTTTAATTCATAGGTTAATTTCATAAGATTAATACTTTACTATATTTTACCTTTAATTACATTTGTATAGGGTATGTAGATATGCCCATACAATTCACCCTAGTATTCGCTGTGTGTGGCCATTTTAAGGTTAACCTGTGTGTGACCTTTATTTGGGATAATATTATTCATACCCTAAACTATTCTAAAATTTCATTAATATTATGAATCCTCCATTTGGTAATTCACCTCTTCCATAAATACTATGTTCCCACCCTCTTTACAACTTGTAAATAGACTTATCTTGACAAGGTTTTAGATGGCTTTTATGAGGTGATGGCTATGCTACTTTGTAATTTGGGCCTCATGGCTTGTCATTATTATCTTTCTCAAGTGAGTCTAAAACCTAGGTAGAATACCCATTGATATTAAATATATTTCCAATACCTTCTTGATAGTCTATATATTTGATCTAAGTTTTACATACCTCAAGAGCCATCCAAACACTATTCTTCCTTATCTGAGTTCTACATACTCAAGGTTTGCCTCTGAGTTTCCATGTAAATAAATTTTCCTTTGAGTTATATATACTCATCACTTTTCAATATTATCACCTATGACTCATTACTCTACCTTTTGAACATAGACTTTTCTTCATTATATGCCTAACTGTGTATGATAATTTAACCCTTGTATAGACTTTGTCCATGTTTTAGGTCTTGAACTTGACACCAACATACCTCCCAAGTCCCTCTAATTCTCTTTCCTTCCCTTAAAATTACCTATTGAGGTATGTTACTATTATTTTATTAAGGAATTAATGTTTTCATTTATTTTAAAGGTAATTGAGTGTCATTGATGTCCTAGAAATGTTTTTATGATGTTGCATGGTGAGTGTTCATGATGACATTGAGCATGGTTTGGTAGTCTTTGATTTATGTATGAGATATTGACACATTATTATGGTGTAAAAATATCATGAGCCTATTGATAGAGTGTATAAATTTTGTTTAGCATGATAATGAGTCTTAGAGTACATCTACAATGGCAGGAAGGTCTCAAAGTGGTATGGTTCCTAGTAGGTCTATTTGAATGGACTTGTTCTTAAGAATGTATATGGATTATAAAGGCATGATTGTGGTGATATGGATGTATATGATATTAAATTTATGAATATAAGTGGTAGATAATGTGATAATATTTTTGACTCTATAATAGCATGTGTATAAGGTATATAAGCTTTCAAAGGAGGTTTTTAGGTTAGTTCTTGGCTTAGTATTTACATGAAGAGACCTAATGAGAAGGCACAAGCTTGGTTTCATGATGAGGTGAGTATTATAAGGCTTGTAAGAATAATATTTGGAGTGTGTGTGAATGGTATAAGGTTAAATAACATGAATATGAGGTGTTTAGATCAATGTAAGAGGTTTCAAGGTATGTTCAAGGTCTAAGTGTGACTAGTAGTTTGAGACTTAATGTGAAAAGAGACTTAGTGTGGCCTAATTAGGGGTCAAAGTTAGTTTTTATGGTGTTATAGATCATGTGATATTTTCCATAAGTGTGATGTTTTTTTTTAATATTTATTGTTAATTTTTAGGTCTTGAGTTGAAGGAGAAAGCATGAAAAGTGGGTCTTGAGGTCTCTCGAGTGCTAGAATGAAGAGTTGTAGACTCAAGAAGGAACTTTTGATGCTTATTTTCATTTATTAATATTTCATGGGAAGATAATATCTTAGGGAAAGATGTAAAAGGGTCTTAGAAATGTTTTCCAAGAATTATAAGCTAGTTTTAGGGGAAGAGTTTTATGAATAAATGTTAAGAATAGAAATCGATCTAAAACCCTTATATTGACCCGATGGTAAATATTTTGTTTTTTAGTACCCATAATGGATTGTTAAGGATATTTTTATGATTATATAATGTATATGACTCTTATAGATACCTATAGGTGGCATTGAATATTAAAGAGAGTGAATGGAAGCTATAGGAAATCCCTTATTTCTTGAAAATATGATATAATAGGCAAGGTTCACTGAGTCAAAGTTACATAATGAATGGAGGTTGAATGTAATGAATTATATTTTTCCCGTGTAGTTTTTTGAGTTGGTCTAGTTTTTTAGTGTGTAAATTTGATGTTGCAAGATGGATAGTTACTATTAGGCCTAGTGAAGCAGTTAAGTGAAAATCTAGGTGAAGATGGGTTAAATGTTCCTATAAAATTATCATGAAGAAGTAAAAGCTCTAAGTTAGTGTTTGAAAACCTATAATAGAGATGGTGATGCACCTAAATGATTATTCCACTCAATTTTGTACTCCTAACAACACTAATGAACCAAAAATGGACTAAAGCATTATCTCCAAAACTCTTAAGCAAAAAATTTTCATATGAAGGTCTTGATGGATGACTATAAATTGGAGGTGAAGGGAGAGAGGACTATCTTGAGATAATTTCAACAAAATTACACTTTAAACATGATCACCAAACTTTGACACTACACATAATATGTATAAGATAACTAATAAGCATATAGGTGTGACAAAGACATGCTAAGGAAAGATTTATACCACTTATACACATTTAAACAAGTATACACATAATATAATCCAATAATGGAGTTTATACAACAAATTATTCATTATTTCAAGAGGTCCATCAAGTATAAAACTTGGTAGAGTTTTCTCACACCTAGGTGAGGTATCTTCCCTTTTAAGGCTTTTTAAGCCTAAACATATAACAAAAAGAGGATAGAAGAAGATGGAGAAAATAGTGTAGAGGAGATAGGAAAAAACTGTTATCAATGACCATCATTAACTCATACATTACTTTAGTTACAAATAGTCCTCCAAAAATCTCTCCATTTTTGATTTTCTTGTAAGATTCCTTATTCTTTGAGATTAGGTAGTTAAGGATGTAGTTGACCAATTCAACCTTATCTTGAAGCATGTTATGCCTCTATTTTGTCAAATAACTCATGTACTAGTAGTTACACATTAATGAGGTGTAATTAGGCCATCATAAACATATAACAACCTCTACGTTTTTTAGCATAAGACCAAATTAAGTGAATGACTCATTCCTTCATTAGGGACATGACATATACATTGATTAACACTTAAGCATCAGTTATGAATTGATTTACACTTAATGTATAGTTATCTATTATGATTAATCTGCATTGAATCATTCAAAAATCTCCTTACACCATTCTCAACTTTTCTTAATTGACCAAGTAGCTCTACTAGGCCAATTATGCCTAGTATCCTAATTCTTAGTACTTTATGGCCATGAAATATTACATGAAACCTTGAGAAAATATAAATATATGAGTATCATGTCTAAATTAAGATCATACATCATTATATAAGGCTTCTTGATCAAGAAACACCTATAAACTTTCCATACTAGGTGACTAGGTCACCTTGTCTTTCACTTCTGCAGACTAACTGATCCTTCAACATATAATGTTTTGAAGAGGTAAAAAAATTGTCAAAATTCATTCTCTAATGATTTTAATCTTATTAAACTTCCTTATACATATATTTATGCTATTTTCCCTAAGAAAACACTATTTTTTGACAAATTTGCACACTATTTGTACAAAAAGTGCCATGGATATGAGCCTCTCTAAGTTTTCTAAACGATCTAGGTGCCAGTTAAGTGAATTCAATTTATTTGGATGATTTTTCATTCAATTCTTCCCAATCAGGTCTTTCCTAAGGTTTTTAAGAGGTTTAAGAGTACTTAAGACTCTCAATAATGATTCATAAATTTTTGGCATTAAATGTCTAAACCAATGCCACAAAACATTAGTATATGAAGCCCTCTACCTATCCCAAAGTTCCCAACCTCCCATGAAAAATATTTTTATCATGGTGAGCATTTTATATCACCTCTTGGGGAATAAAAAATATTTATAAGTAGTGTTTGGTGTCTTAAGCCCTAAATGACTAGTCATATCATCTTTCTTGTAGCTCAAAATTGGCATACACCCCTCTAACAACCTGATGATAATGATCATAAAGATTGGAAGTGCACTCATGAGCCCACCCTTCCATCTGCTACCCCTTCTTTATGAAACTATATAATGAAGCCAATAAATAAGCATATATAAATTCAAGGTTCTTAGAATTCTAACCTCATTATGAGTTTAAAATTTCTTATACATTTTATACAACATGAATAATCTCTATGAAGTCCCTTGGAGTCATGATGTTGTCCTAAATGAGCCATTCATACTCTCTCTATATGCATACCATCTCTTATTTTAATACCCATACCTATTCACCTATATAAATAGTCATGGAAAGCCATTTAAATGGTTCTTCCAAGGATTTTTAGGGAGTTTAGGACCCATTCTTCCTTTTGTAACTCATTATGTGTTAAAACACATTTTATTTCCTTGCTTACATGCTCAATATTATCCTTATCAAGCTTAGTGAATACATTATGACCTCTGCATGTTCCAATTAATAGGCTATTTTGATGATCAGGAGACTTAATAAGACCATAAACACCATTTCATGGCTCCAACACTTTGTTAGAATGCAACTTGAGGCATATTTCCTTCATCAAATGTGTTTCTAGGTTTTGCAAAGGTTTTAGGGGTCTAAAAATCTTAGAAATGATTCATAGTGTATTAGCCCCTAATTAAAAACCTATTTTAATTAATTTAAAGTATACTTACCCCTTCAACTATCCTTACTAACTTGAGTTTCCATGCACAACATGCATCAAGATATGTATGTAGTGAAAAGGTACTTTGACTAGTTGCCTAGACTATGAAGGAAAAAAGAAGACTTAAGGGCCAATATGATAACTCTATTTCATCCCCCTCACTCTAAAAATTCCATAAAAAAATTAGATTACTTTACACACCATTCTTATAACCATCATGTAAAAATACCACCTGGATCAATTCAAAATGACGGTAGGTCTTCTTAGGGTTTTAAGGCCTATCTACATATGCTAGCCCTTAATGGCATATTACATTTAATTCCAAAGTTTTATCCATATCACAAGATATACAAATATATAATTACATTTATCTACCTCAAAAATCTTCACATGAAGTTTAAACCCTTTATCATATCCATATAACTTCCAAATATCCCTCCTGGCTCCATTACTGACTGTCAACAGATTGAGGTCTATCTAAGATAAAATAGTGGATCTTTCCAATATTTTTATGACCTTTACAATACCATAAACATATAAATACACTCATTACCACCAAATTTACCAAACTTTAGATCTTGGTCATGCCTATATAGGTCTCAAAACTCATTTTTTTAGAACTAGCTAGTGGGATACCTACATTTTCAATAGATTTATGATTAAGTTTTTATATAACTTTTTTTTTTAGGTATAATAATGTTTAAAATGAATTTATTATGGTAAATTATACTTATTTCAATTATTCTTATCCTTATCACTGTCTCTTCACAACTCTATACAACCTATCACCATGCCATATCTCCTTATTTCCTTTAATATACTTGCATATGCCAATACTAGTTATAAGTGTTGATTGGGTAATTTGAAGTAATTTTATCCATTTTACCATGAATTAGAAATATTATACCTCCCAATTCATTTGGAACCTTCTTCTCACTTCTTCCTTTGGTATATTGGCTCTTCAAGGGCACTCTTAGGTTCCCACTATCTTCATTCTATACATAGGCCTACGTACCTTCACATGTTTGCAGACCTTGAGTAGAAGTCATGATATTGTTTAAAGTATAAAGGTATAAATTTATAATTTTAACATATAGGTGACTTTCATAAGCTTCCTCCTTGACTAGATTTCACCTTGAATTGTATTTGTCTAGGGTATGTAGATATGTCCATACAATTGACCCTAGTATTGGTTATGTGTAGTCATTTCAAGGATAACTTTGGAGTGAAATTTTATTGGGAAAATATTATTCATACCATAACATATTACAAATTTTAATTACTCTTATAAATCCTCCATTTGATCATGGGCCTCTTCCATAGATACTGTTTTCCCACCCCTTCATAACTTAGAGATAGACTTGTCTTGGTAAGGCTGTAGAAGGATTTTATGAGGTGTTGGCTATGCTACATTGTAATTTGGGCCTCATGTATTTTCATTAATAACCATATCAAGTGACTCTAAAACCTAGGAATAATCCCAATTTATCTTAAAGATATTTCCAATACCTTCTTCATAGTCCATACATTTGATTTAAGGTTCACATACCTCAAGAGCCATCCAAACATTGATCTGCTTCCTAATGTGAGTTCTCCATACTCATGTTTTGCCTCTAAGATTCCATTCCCATCACTTTTAATCTAATTTATCCATACTCATCACCTTGTAACATTTTCACCTATGACTCATTACTCTACCTTTTGAATATAAACGTTTCTTCATAATAGGCTTAATTGTGTATGATAATTTGACCCCTATACAGACTTTGTCTATGTTTTAGGTCTTGAACTTGAAACAAACATACCTTGAAATTACATCTAATGATCTTGCCTTCCCTTAAAGTTCCTATTAAGTTCAAATCTCCCCTCAAACATCTAGGTTTATCCATATTTGCATTTTTGGTTTCACCTCTTCTTAGCTTGGCTATAGGTGGAGATTATGTAGTTTGTATGAACAAATGTAAAACTTGGAAGTTAAAAGACCTTGAGAAAGTCACTAACGTGACTATGATGTCATTTTTAATGATTTCACTATGAAAATGACCCTTATTATTCCTATATTTAATGATGTGGGTTCATGATCTCATGAAGTAGACTTCACATGCATCTTGATTATATTTTCTTTGGCATTAGGTGGTGATTCACCCTTTTAAGTAGTGTTTAAGGCTATGAACTTACTTTCATGATTATGATGGTTCCCAAACACTCTTGAATCTTATTTTTAGTGGATTTATGAGGTGAATATGAATAAATAGTGATATGTGAGTATGATGCTACTAGGATATGGAAACTGAGAGTAGAGATGAAATGATAAGATTTTAAAATGGTTGAATGGTAGTGTGAAAGATTGTGGAATGGGATGAAACATGGAGTGAAAATGAAACATGAATCCAATCTCTAGGTAGTCATGAAGTAACCTTGGATAAAATAAAAACATACCTTAATAGGATAGAATAGTTTGGAGGCTCTTAAACTAGCATACACTGTCAATAGAGAAACCTAGGAATCTCCAAACTACCTTAACAAATGTTGTGTTTCCTTAACATCTGCTAAACTGGGACTATGAGGAGGTTTGAGATAAAATGATGGTTTCTAATCCATGATTCTTGATGAACCTTGAGACACTTTGAGTTAAGGATACTTGCCATAAATGAAACACTACAAATAAAGTCTTAATGAGTCTTGATATCCTTGGATCCATCATGAACCATAAATTATCCTTAAAACTACCTATAGACTATAGATTTGGTAATAGATGTGTTTTTGAACTCTATTCACTCACTCATCTGTATCAAAATGTTGGGGAAGACATTAAATATCTCTTTAATACCTTGAAAACCAAGATTAATCAATAGTTTGGTCAAAATAGTCAAGAAATTCATAAAACCATACCACTTTCCTTGCCCTGTGTAGATTTGAATAGTGATGTAATCCTTAAGTTCTTATCTTTTGTTCATAAAGTTAAGAATTAAAAAACAACCAATACACATGATTGGAAGGTCATGAGGTCTAGTTTCTTTGGTTAAGAGATTAGATTTACTTTCTCTCTCTACCATAGGAATTGAGCATAAACCTAAGATGATCTTGATATCTACCAATGAATAAGACATAGAAAAAACATCAATTTTGGTCCTTTCAAACCTTCAAACCTTTCAATATCTTCACCATATTTCTATAACTAGTTATTCTTTCATCTCTAAGACTCCTCTTGAGTAGATCCATACCATTTGAAAACCTTTTCAAAACCTTATAAGCTTATAAAAAGGCTTCAATGAGGATTCATGTACCTTCATCACCCTTCAAAGCTCATAGTCAACCCCATACTTGAATATACTAAATACACTAAAGAAAATCATAATGATTTATTAGCTACCACCTATAATACATCTCCATCAAGGCATTTTAGAGCATACGACCACTTCAACCCATCGTCAAGACACTCAAACACCATGAAGATAATCAACACAAGTTGAAAATGAGATATGACCATGATAAAACATTGAAACATACTCCATTAAGTTAATAGTCAATGAACACTATGATGATTAATCACATCATCTAAGAACCTAGGACATCTAGGAGATATGGTGATCACAAATAGATTCAATGACATCTCTAAGAGTGTTTGAATGACTTTAATAAACAAATAAGAGACATAATGACTCAAGATATCACCATGTAGAGGCTTAAGTGGATGCCAAGAAAAGTTATTAGTTGTAAGGGTTGGTATTTGGCCTTGGCAAGTGAAATTACCAATACATACTATAACCACTTACCTATATTCAGATGCTAATGAGAAACCATTTCCTTATTTTGAAATGACAACCACTTCCATTCCTTTAAAGTCTACCTTACCTCCTAGAACTCACAGTGGTTATTCTTCCAAATCCCACTAGAACTTATTAAAATATCTCAACTCCATGCCTTACAAGATTAATCTTATGGAGTTAGTTCTTACCTCCCCTTATCATCATACTTTCATCATAAAATAATTGCAATAAATTGAATACCTATGTTATATATAATAAGAATCACCTTCTCATGAGACTCAACCAACCCAATGTGCATACCATTAAATCCGTTCATCCTTATTCAAAACCTTCCATCAAATTTCTCAAAGAAGGAAATAATAACTATGAGATCTTATTTAATGTCAATTTACACCCCTATTCATTAAATTATCCATTAATACCACTCTCATTCATAAATTTTTATTTGATGAAGGGTATGGTAATAATGTGACATCTTTGTGGCTCATCCAATAACTTAGATGTAATAAATATCATCTCAATCAAACTCACCTTACATGTGATGGATTTGACAAAATTAGTCAAAATCCACTTGGTTGTATCTGGCTCCTTCTTATAATTAGACCTAAGATTATTTGAACTAAGTTTATGGTCCTTGATATACCCCTATCTTACAACATACTCCTAGGATGAACATGGACTAATAGAATGAGGGATATCACCTCTTCTAGTAGTGATTTTACCAAGTTCCTTCATAATAATAAAAGGTATAAATATGAGGTTGATCCCAACACTTGGAGTATTCAACTTCCCAATCCTAAATCGCACTATTGCATTCCTACCATTTTAATAATCAATAATGCTCATGTGGATCAGATCCATATTTTAAAGTAATTTTAAAGAAGTTGGATTTTTATCATAAGTTTGCTAAAATTTTTGGGAAAATTGAGTATCAACCTCCTCTTTTTGCCCATCTTCCCCTTTTAATTTTAGCTAAGTCTCAGCTTCTTCCACTAGTACCATGTGACATCCCCATGCTCATCAATCACAAAATATTTCTCAACTTCCTTAGGAGTAGTACCGACTCACCACATGGCATCATAACATTCTTTGAGAGTGAAAGGAGTTCCTTTATAGGACAAAGGTGCATCATTTGTTTTTTAAGTTAAAAGGACCCATAGGGTAGCTCTATCTCTAAAAGGCATTCCCTTGTACCACACATTGTCATGGCACTTATCTAAGGTAAGGTTTTTTCTATTAGAGCTTGGAACTATGCCATTGGATGAGAGAAGTGGACCCTATTTCTAGTAAGAATTATGAAATCAGTTTGGAGAAAGACATGCATCACTACAATGCTTCTTCTTAGCATCAAGGGAATCATTAGGCATTAAGGTTGTGTCATATCTAGGATTCAAAGACCATCTACACTTATGATCTTAAGCTTCACTTTTTAGTTAGAATGGACCATCATCTTTTACCTTAAAGACTTTAACTCGGATATAACTATTATGATTTAGTCCCTTAGAGGCCAAATTCTATCAGATGCATATAAATTATCCATTAGAGTGGAGAATAATTTGATAAATGATGTGAAATACTCCCCATGACCTCTAATTTTGATGTTCCTAGAACTATCAATACCAAAACAAGAATTCCCAAATACCTCATAAGCATCTCCTTCCATGTATGTATATTTGGCTACTCAAATGAGTGTGTTCACTTCATCCATGCTTGCCATAGAGATGAATGATAGGAACATCTTATGGAACTTCTCAAATTATATCATAAACCTCAAGATGTAGTAACCTATGCCCTTGAAGCCCCTTTCTAAAATTACCAAGGTAGAAGAGTGTTGTATCAACATAACCATTATGGGAGGTTAGAGGTCGAATCACTAGATGTGACCTTAAAATCAAATCATCTCAGTTCATAATCCTTTGCAAATGGTACCACCAAAATCATAGAGATAATTAGTCACTACCCAAAACAACTTGGTGGATGAATCAAATTCATGGTGTTTTTTGTGTAATTATGCACATACACCCTAAAATTGCCTAATATTTAATCTGAAACAAAAGGTTGTCAAGAAGTGATAATAAGGGACTATACCTAATTTAGTTCCTTATGAATACCAGTCCCTAGGCATTGAAAACATTGTCTTAATGGCTCAAGTGTAAGGAATATCCTTAGAATAAGAAGATATGCCCTCAAAAAATACACTTTTGTCTTGGGTGAATGGTGAAGATGTAGTTTACATAAATGAGATCTCCATGTTGAAATCCCTACAATTATAATCAAACTACTACACTCAATCCAAGAAGAAAATGGCCATGGTCTATGAGGCTTTCCTAAGGCCAAAAGTGATTTTTAAAAATATTAGGACCCCAACCATCACGCTTGACATATCATAAGTAGGTTGAAATAGCATAAAATAAGATAAAAGACCATGAAGTCTAACCTCAAGGGTCATTGAATGTGGTGAGGTAATTGAAGAAGGCCCCAACCAATGGTTCTCTCTAGGATGTTTTTGTATATCCTTGAGAAGAAGTCTCTATTATGAGAGGCACTAAAAGACTAAAATAAACTTGTGAAAGCTAACACAACTATGTATCTAACACAAACCAAGGGAAAATAAGCTAGTGGCAATAGATAACCCCATGCACTATCTGAATTAATTAATTCTAAAGGATGGGTAAGTAAAAAATAACCCCACCCCATTTTATTTAACTCTCATTATAGGAAACAAGTTTCTACACAATTTTATGATTGATTCTGATGTCAGCATGAAAGTGATGCCCAAATAGATTGTGGACATGCTACAACTTCAATACAAACCTTTGGATAAAGGGGTAATGCAATTAGAAGGGAAGAAATTTTAGACTATGGGTATTATCAAGGCTCTTCCCCTAACCTTATATTATTATCCTACTATTACAATCCCCCAAGAAGTTATGGTAATAGACATTCCGTCAGTCTTTGGGTTATGTTTGTCAAGAGATTTCATAGCCAATATAGGTGGATACTTATCTTTGGATTGGTCTCACTTGTTTTTAAATACCAAATGTGGATCAAAAATGAGTTTTTGTCCAAACCACTACATCTAGAGCACATAGTTGATGATTTTATAATTTTTTTTAAAAAGCCTGGTAAAATTTTTAATGTGACCAGCGCCACTAGCTAGACACGACTAATATTGGTACCAGGGGGCCTGGGGGGTAACTCAAACACTAGACCTACAGAGCTGCAACGGAAATACCTGACCAGCCGACCATGCTCCCTAACCCTTGATGATTTTATGATTAATTTTGAAGTGGTGCACACTTATTTCTCAAAGAAAGAGATGTTTTTAGTAAAAATGATCAAGGAAGAAGGGGTGGTGGACAACAAGATCCTAAAAGAGGAAGTCTTCATGAATGAATTCATCAAGAATGATCCATTCACAAATGTTGATGCCATCAACCTCAAGAATTATTTAATGTATGTGAAGATCAACCCATCCCTGAAGTCATAAATAAAAGAGAGGATTAGAGTAAGGAACCTAAAAATGAGTCCAATTTTTTGACTCTCTATTTCCATGCTATAAAATACAAAATCAACTGTAGAGCTAGTATTTGATTGATGTATCCATATATAAAAGATATATTTAGGGCCTTCCACTTCCAATTTGTCTACACAAGTAATGAATCTAAGTATGAAGCCCTGGTCCACAACCTCAACCTTGCTAAGAGCAAGGGTGTGAAGCAGTTAAAGGTGTTTAAAGACTCTAAACTAGTAGTATATAAAGAGGAGTTATGGTCATAAATAATGTCTACATGAGGTTTTACCATAATTAAATATGGGATTTAATCAAATCATTTGAGTAATTTAACATCCAAATCATTCCTAGATCCATGAATGCAAATGTAGACAAAATGGTAGTAATTAGCTCCTAGTTTGATCTAGTAATCAATTTGTTAGCCAAGGTATAGGTGGTGTAGGTGATTATCAAATATACTATTCTAGATAATTATCAGAACTAGCAAGTACTTGAGTGATGCTCAAATTAACATGTTTATTTAGTATTCATGTATGTTTGTAGAGTAGTTGTAGCTAAATATTGAAGAAACATATGGAGATAAAACCATACAACTAAAGTCTAATAAACTTCCAAAGGGATTGATCACTCTAGAGAATCTATTTGAGTATGATGATGTAAGGAATGAAAAAAGAAAGTTTGTCACAAACAAAAGTGACTACATTGAGCTTGATGTGGGATATGGAATAAAATTAAAAGTGGGGAAAGAGGTTTCCCAAGAGGATAAGGATTGATTTTGTGTCCTTATGAAATAATTATGAAGGGGCCATGGCTTGAACCTATGATGACCTAAAGGGATATGACTGTAAGGTGATCCAATACAACATGGATATGATTAAAGGATCTAAGCTAGTCTACCAAAAGTAGAGACTAGTAAACCCAAAAAATTGAGTCTCTCATGGCTCAAGAATTAAGGAAATTTATCACTTCAGGGTTTATATACCTAATAAAACATTCCACTTGGGTATCCAATCTAGTTATATTAAGGAATAAAAATGGGTAAATTAGACTATGCATAGACTTCAAAGACTTTAATAAAGTATCTCTGAAATATAATTATTCCCCTTCCTTCAATGGAATAGATCCTCTAAATATTAGTCATCACATAAATGTTCTCTCTGCTCGATAGGTTCTTAGGTTATAAATAGCTATGGGTTAATGACGAGGATCAACATAAAACCACTTTCACTACTAAGTGGGGAACCTTCACATATGTGAAAATGCCTTTTAGGCTCTTTAATGTAGGAGTTACTTTCCATCAAGCCTTGGATATAGATTTTCAAGACCTAATTAAAAAAATCATCTTGATCTATCAAGATGATTTTACAATGTTCTCCAAGAAAAAGGTAAATCATTTTAACCATTTGGAGAATATTTTTAAAAATAGCCAAGAGTTTTGGGTATCCCTTAACCCCAAAAATTACATCTTTAACATCTCACAAGGAAATATAATAGGATATGTGGTATCCAAAAAAGGAATCTCTATTGATCTGGATAGAGTAAAGGCCATCAGGGATTTAACCTTACTAGTTAGTAAGAAAGGAGTTTAGTCTTTCTTAGGGAAGATCGATTTCATTAGCCAATTCATATCTAACTTTGTGAGGCTGGTAAGGCCAATTACACTAATGATGAAGAAAGACCAGGCTTTCAAATGGAATGCTAAAAAAAGAATAACATTTGATAAAATAAAGGAGGTAATATCTACCATTCCCATGGTAGTCAATCCTAACTTTTCTAAAGATTTTGCCATGTATATTTATGGTAGTGAACATAGCTTGGTAGTTGTGTTAACTTAGAAAGAAGATGAAGGGAAAGGTGAGCATCCTATTACATTCTATCCAAGAACCCTATATAGATATGATTATAAGTATAATTATATTGAGAAATAGGCTTTCACCATTTGTTAAAGGTCTCAATAAATTTAGACACCTCATGGTAAGAATGAAAGTAATGATATATGTTGTGCATTTCAATGTTAGAGAATACATAATGGAGGGAGAAATCACCAAGAAGAGAGTTAATTAGATCACTAGGATCCTAGAATATGATGTCAAAGTCAGACTAACCAAGGTGATTTGAGTAAGAGGAATTTGTGAGTATTTGGCCCAATGCACAGATTCCCTAATAGATGAGTAAGATACACCAAATATAGTTTTAGTGAGTCAATATGAAACTATCAAGTCTTGGGTTGATGATAGAACCTACTTTATGGAAACTTGCCAATACATAGATAGCCTCCCCACACAAAAAAATAGATTTTATAGGTTGCAAGGAGCTAGTTATACATTATTTTAAGGAATCCTTTTTAAAAGGAGATTCAATGGGGTATTACTTAGATGTGTTGACAACCACCAAGCTAGCTAAATACTAAAAGACATGCATTTTACCCATCTATGAAAACATTTCTCAATAAAGATGACCATAATTAAAATCATGCATGTTGGATACTAGTAGTTAAACCTATTTTTAGATTTCTATCAGGTGGTAAATAAATGCTAGTAGTGTTAATTTTTCATAAACTACAAAAATAATTTATCCATGTCATTAAATTGATTGTCATTAATGAGCCTTTCACACAATGGGGGTTATATTTCATTGAGATGATTAATTTAATGTCTAGTGTAGGCCATAAGTGGGTACTCATGGCCATAGACTACTTTAAAATATTAACTAAAGCATCTCTTTAGAAAAAAGCAACTAAAAATGTGATCCTCAACTTGTTGGAAGAATTGGTAACAAGATTTGGCCCTCGTAAGAAAATCATGTCCAATAATACAAAGGCCTTCCTTAGTTTAAAGGTTTCATAATTTACACTCCATAATGGTATTTTCCTTAAGACTTCATCTAACTACTACCCGTAAGGGAATGGGTTGGCTGAGTTAGCCAATAAGAATCTCATAAGGTTAATTAAGAGAATGGGCGCCAACTAATAGAGGGAGTAGCATAAACATCTAAAAATATACCTATGGGTTGATTAAATCACTCTTAAGTGGATTCTAAAAACATCCCTATATGAATTAGTATATGGGAAATAAGTGGTTATGCCCATTTTGATGGAGATTCCCACTTTATAGTTGTTAAAAGCTTCCAAAATAGTGAAAAATAGAGTAATGGAGGTCAAGTTAGTGGAATTACTCAATCTTTGAGAAATAAGAGAATAAGCTAGTGGTGTTATGATTAGTCAAAAGTAAGTGATTAAGAGTTAGTTCAATAAAAAGGCATCTAACCTAGGATTTAAGATGGGAAACTTGGTTTTGAAATGTGATAAAAGGGCCATAAAGCTGAGTCAACATGCAAGGTTTGAATCCATATGGATATGACCTTTTCACATCATTGATAGTAGGAAGTGTAATGTATTTTAATTGAAGGTGAAGAAGGCAATGCCTTAGGGATTATAGTTAATGGAATCCAATTGAAACACTTTAACTGATTAATCAATTTTTCTTTGTATATAGTTAGTTAGGTTCCCCTTTTGTTGTTGTTTCCCTTCAAAATAAGTGTCATTGGCATAAGCTACTACATCCCATCACTAAATGTCCACTCTTTGGCTCCCCTCATTTTTAATCCTCTTTGATAGATGTTTATCTACCCTACTACCCCTATAATTAATGTTTAGGATCCCCTAGTTGCATTATCTCTTGTAGGTATTACTATAAATCATTTCCTCAAGCGTGTGTGCTACCCTTCCCATTTATGGGCACTAAACTCAAAAATATGCATGATGATTATGTTAGGAGTGTTATCCAATAAATACCCATCTCTTGATCAAGCAAAACATTCAAACACCCTAAGATTTTTTGAGATTAGAGAGTCTTTAGTGAAGAATTACATGTGGAATTGTGAGAAGAAGCTAACATCCAGTGTTTTATTCAAGCAAAGAGAAGATTATCTCATGAGAATTACTAGATGGAACCTTTTGGGTCCTCATCTAGTGGTAGACATCCTATAAAATAAATATCTCATGGTTAATGAAGTCATGGAGAGCTTCCCCCTCAATTTGCAAGAATCAAATCATATGCTTCCTCCCTTGAACAACTTAAGCCCATAAAACCAAACATGAATAATGTTTGAAATGGGCATTGTAAGGACCCAAAATTTGTCTTAGACTTTGTAGATGGGATATTTGATCCAAAATTGACAAATAATATGAATAATTTAAGGGCACTCATGTTTTCATGCTCATAAAAGTCTATAAAAATAAATGTGAGTCATTTAGTTTTAAAATTTGGAGCTCTACCCTAGCCTAATTTATGGTGCCTCTCATACACCTGTGCCTAGAGCTTATTTCTATATGTGTAGAAAGGTATAATGTAAATACTAGCATTATCATAGGCCACCATTTTACTATGAAAATCAATGTAGTAGAAGTAAAGGAGATGCTCTATCTCCCTAATGACCCTAGTGTAGACATATATGATGTTGAGAGCTTGTAGACTATATGGGAAACTCATGTTTAGAATTTTAAGTCCTTGAACTCAAATATCCATAGTGATTACATTTAAGTACCACCTTTGACCATCTCTATCTCAAGCTTTTTGACACAGCATAAGAAATACACCCTCTCTATATTGGTGTTCATATTCATACTAGAGTCAAACACTAATGACTATAAATTCTAGTTGGGTGTAGTATTCCACTTGAAGATGGTGAGAAGGGAGAAGGCCTAAAAAATGGAACTCATAGGTACCATCACTAATTCCATTCATAATCAGCTAGAGAAGTGTTAGGCTCAAAATACCTTAAGGTATTATTATTTCCTTCTCCACATGAACCTTTACCAGAGTACCAAGTTCTTTTCACCATACTTTGCCATCAAATCTATAGAGATGGGAACATATCCATATAGGGTGATCCCCATATTTTCATGAACCCACATCCTTTCAGCCATGCATGAATACCATGAATATTTAGAGTTATTCCTATCCTTGGTCCTAATTGACTTTAGTTAGGAAGCCATTACCTTCTAGAAGATAGATAGCTAGAGAACATGACTCACTAGTTACAAAATTCCATGTGACTAGTTCTTCTGAGCCCACTTCACCTTCATTAGGGTCTATATATTCAAAGAGGATCCATTTTAGCTCCATTGCATGCTTATAGATATGGCCTTCACCTTAGATTTGGCTTTCTAGCTCTACATGGTGGATTTAGTATAAGACACAAGTTGAAAGAAGAGGTATCTATATGACATACCCTTTTTAAGAGGGGGAATTATAGTTATGAAGAAGTCACTAGAGCATCTTTTTATGCTCAAACTAGTAGAGCTTGGCCTAGATAAAATTAATGACCAATGGAGTTATGACCTAACTGAACACATAGCTATTCTTAAGACCACTACCCACTTCATTCATGAGCCTTGACCATACTTTGAAGATCATAAGTTACCTATGGAAGATGACATCAAATTTTATGTTGATCTATCAAAGATCCCCTCATACACCCACCAACTATGGGAGTTTTTCTATAAACTAATCTAGTATTTTGATCCCATAAAGCTCATGACCAAAGGTCTAACAGTGAAACTCATCCAAAGGGGTTGGATTAAGGAAAAAATAGAAGCATATTGTAAGTATAGGCAAGAAATTGACCAACTAGAACTCAATTTTGAGGAGATTGAGACCAATGACTAATTTGAAAATATCTAAGATGAGTATCATGAGGAGGATGTTTAAGCAGAAGAAGAGATTTTGATGAAAGAAGAAGAGGATGACCCCTCAACAAAATAACTATTCATAATTCATATCCCTACATCCTATCCCCCTCATCTATATGCATCTCCCCAATAGTGGGAGTAGGCCACTCTAGGTCAACCTAAAGTAGGGGCTCAGCCTAGATCCAAGGTGCAAGTTTCCATCTCTCCTCCTGAGCACAAGTAGAAAAAGGTGCATTTTACTCACCCTCTCCTTTCTAATTATTCTTCATTCTTCACTTATTATTTACCTTATACCATTTCCACCTCAGTCACCACTCAACTATCCACCATGCTTATGGCACTTTTCACTCTTATACCTTCATCCACCATAAGTACATATATCATGTTGTAATCACCTACAATCCTTATTCTATAATTCCACCCTTCTCACCTTATACATTGACCATTCACCCACTCATACCTAAGGGAATAGTGTCTGATGCTTCACAACAGTAAGTGATAATTACCTTTGAATTTCTATAGGGACCCCTCTTCATAGGGGAAATTATTCAATCATAGGAATAGTTCCAATAGTAGTTAGAGATTGTGAGGAAGACTTGAGAAGGCCAAGTAAAAAAGAGAAGAGGAAAAGTAGCCAAGGCCCCAGTGGTACCACACATGTGGTAATTATTTGACCCCACGCAACAATCTGTAATGAAATTTATAAATGATGTTGATAGTAATCAAGCCCCAAGAATAGATGCAGTTGGGAGATTACTCAATCCATTCCATTAGCCTAAACATTAGCTAGGTGAGGCCACATGATAGGGTCTAACTCATTGAGGAGACCTAGAAGTCTATAATAACAGACTACCTCAAGGTAGGCCATTAACTAGAGAAGAAGGAGGAAGAAATATCAAGAGTTAAATCCATTATTGATCACCTAAATGTCAAGGATAAATTCAATTACATGGAACTCATGAATATGAGATTTGACTTACAGAGCAACATCACCTTTGATAAATTTCAATTGGAATCTAACCAAAGAGCCTAACTACAGATCCAAATAGTATATTTGAAGGTTGAGGTGGATGGCATAAAAAATGAAAAAGAGACCATAGAGAATAAGCTATATAAAAAAGAAATAAAGATCATATAGACTCATAAGATTCTATTGGACTCTATGAGCATGAAATAAAAAATATAGTATAAAATGTAACAAGAATCCTAGGCTAAGCACCAAGAGATCTAGTAGCTGAAAAATGATCTCACCAGCCACTCCTAGACCATAGATATCCTCCCAATGATCTAACAACTATACATTTCATATTGGGAGAGGATAAATAACATGGCCTTAAATTTGAAGTCAATTCTTGGGTTCATTACAAACTCATATCAGTTAAGTACACAAGTGAGAACATCTATGGATTAGGTCCTTGCCTTCATACCCCCCAAGGTCCAAGATTCATTGATTCTAGTCTAGAATCTATATAGCACAATAAATGAGATGATCTAGGCAGTGGGGTGGCTAATAGAAGGAAGGTGGTGATCAAATTCAATGAATTATTGAATGTAGTAAGGCCTAATTAAAATACAAGGCATTTTTTAATGCCTTATAACAAGTGGTTTGGGACATGAAAGGATGCATTGAATAGCTAGTCCAATTAGGACTCCCATCCTCATTCCTTGTAAATAACATGGTCCTTTTAGAGGATAAGATAAAATAATTTATGGTCATGAATCAGAATGACTGACTATCTTTGTGACCCTTGGTCAAGTATAAAACATCTCTAAAGTGGAGACTATTTTATAGCCTCTTTTCTAGCAAAAGTTTTAGATGTAAAAAGTTGTATAGGGCCTGAGAAAAATCTCTTTCAAACAAATAACTAACCTAGAAAGAGCCTTTGAGGATCTGAAAATGAAATCTTAACCTTCAGTTGTAGAGTGGGTGCCTTTGAGTATCACTCTTCAAAATTTATAAGTTTTATAGGCCTCACTTTTTTACAATTTTAATTCAATTGGTATGCAAAACCAAAGCTTTTAGGTTCTTCCATCCATTGGCAGATTCCCCTATAAGTTACCAAGAACTATGGATCAGATCCATGTTTTGAAGTTTTTTGTAGTAGTTGGTTTTTCATCATGGGCATACTTGAAGAGTTGGTCAGATTGAGTATAGTCCTCCTCTTTTCTCCCATCTTCCCCTTTTAATTTTGGCTAAGTCTCAGCTCCTTCCACTGGTGTCATATGGCATCCCCACACTCATCCTTCATAAAAGATTTATTGGCTTCCCCAAGAGCATCACTAGCTCACCACATGGCATCATAGTGTTCCTTGAGAGTGAAGGGAGTTCATTTATAGGATAAATGTGTACCATTAGTTTTCTAAGTTAATAAGACCCATAGGGCAACTCTATCTATGAAAGGCATTCCCTTGTGCCACATAATTTCATGACACTTATTTAAGGTAGGGTTTTTTATATCAAAGTTTGGATATGTATCATTGATAGAGAGAAGTGATCCCCATTTCTATTAATAATTAAAAAATTATTTTAGATAAATACACTCATCATTACAATGCTTCTTCTTAGCATCAAGGGAATCATGAGGCATTGAGGTTGTGCCATATCTAGTATTCGAAGACCATCTAAACTTATGAGCCAAAGCTCCCCTTTTTAGTTACAATTGCCTCATCATGAACATGAGTGATAGGATCTAAGTTTTGATTACTTTTATCTTGAAAACTCCACTAAGCTAGGACATCATACTTATATATTTTGGGTTTCTTTCTTTTGTAAAGGGATGATAGGTAGGTATGAGATAATAGTTAGTTTTTATGACTATCACTAGAGAACAACCATTGTAATATTTTTAGTTTTTGAATATAAGTATAAATAGTTTTTGTTTTTCATTTCAAGACCTTACCAAGGTCCCCTTACAAGAAGGATTGGATAGTCTATATTGTACCTTTAGGATTTTATAATTTTTTATCCACCCAATAATGAAGAGGACATGATGTTCTATGTTAAAATTATGTGGAATTAATTACCATTTGTTATTTATATTCTTTACTTCTATAGTGTTGGTTTTTGTTTATGTTACAAACTTTAAACCATGCATGTGCTCTTTTAAATTGTCTACAATATTTTAAAGGGTCCAAGGTATATTAAGTAATATTAGGAGTGAATATATTAATAACTCTGGTGCATCACCTTAGATAGTTTTATTTTATGTTTTGCATTTACTTCTCCCTCTTTTCCTCCCTAATTATTTGAGGAATTAGCTTCTAAAATCTTGGAGGTCACTTCACAGATAGAAATTTTGGTCCCACATTTGTATATCTTTTCACAGAGTGTTGCTTGCCAAGAATAAAATTTTTAGCATAAATAGCTCCCTTACCTAAACTTATCAACATAAATATGGATTTACATGTCACTCTTGCTAATTTAGATGATGATGAACCTAATGACTTGCAATATACTTTCAACACTACTAAGCTACCACTTTACATATTGGAGTGACTTCCTCCTTATTTTTACCTTGTGATCACACCATCCTTCTCATTGATGAGATCACTAGGTCCCCCTCCATGTAATGCTCAAGAAGCTACTTATATAGAAGACACCTTCACATGTAATGATTATTGAGTGGAAAAATTATTCCAAGATCCTTTAATCACATCTCCATGTAAATTTAGTGATCTAGGTATTTCCCCTTCCAAAATTCCCCCTTAACCTCAAGCATGTAAAATTTCTCCAACCTATGATGATAACTATATCATAACCCAAGATCTTTCATGAGACTTGGATGTTTAACATTATCATTAAAATTTAGATCAAATATAATATTTCAATCATGATTTTCATACCATTTTGAGTTAGATCCCAAAGGTCATATACCTCCTTTTAATTCTCCACTTATTGATACTCCTTAGGTGGTAGAAAAAATCCTACCTTTAAAACCTCTAAAAATTCCTAAATATTCTATACCAAATATAGAATCAATAATTACATTCAATTCTTTCCCTATCAATGACATTAACGATAAACCAATCAAATCCAATTAACCTTCTTCCCCTACTCCACATACTTCTAAGACTACATTAGATACCAAGGCCACATATGTATGTCAAATACATTCTAAATATGATCATCATGGTAATAAAATTATTTATCTGAATTATATGATGAGTATTATGGTCATCTTCCCACTTTTCCTAATGATGAATCCATTATTGAATTGCTTCATGCCCAAGAACCTCAACTACCTTGACAACATCACAAACTCAAGAATTCCAAGAATAAATCACCTTATTTCAACAACTTCATTGCTAGCATTGATCCTAAATAAAATTACATTTCATCTTTACCTAGTGCACCATATCATTTCCAAGATGGAAATACTTTTATTATCGAGGAAACTACTTGAATCAAATATGGTACCCCATCATGCCCTTGACCAATTATAATCTCATGTAAACTCACACCAACTGAACATGATAAATTTATCTTATTATTTGATAAATATCATGAGAATTTTTATTGGTTCTATGAGTACATGAAAAAAATTTACCCTAACATCATGGTGCACAACATCATCACCTATTTTGATGACAAACCCATGCAATAAAAGTAATAGAAATTTTCACCAAAAGTATGCCATAGAGAAATCATTAAACTTATTGATGCTAAGTTTATCAAGCCTTTGGAATATTAAAAATGGGTATCAAACCTTATACTTATTTAGAATAAATTTACCATAGCCATTCACATTTGCATTGATTTTCATAATCTTAATCTTTCTTGTCCCAAGGAAAACTTCCCTTTAACTTCGATAGATGCCATCATTGATTCCTCTACTGGTTATGAAATTTTATCCCTTATGGAAGGTTTTTTGAGTTATAATAAAGTCAAATTTCCCTTGAATACCAACATAAGACAAATTTCACAATAGAATGGGGCACATTTTGTTATGTTAAAATTCCCTTTGGCCTCAAAAATTCTAGAGATATCTATCAATGGTGATGACCCACATTTTTCATGATCTTATCCATAATATTATAGAAAACTATATGGATGACCTCATTATCAAGTCTAAGATCCATAAGATTCATCTCTCTGATATTGATATCATATTCAATCAACTCATTAAATATAAAGCTAGACTAAATCCCTATAAGTGTGTTTTAAGTGTTACATCTAGCAAACTATTAGGATTCTTACTTTCTCTTCATGGCATTAATGTTGATCCTACCAAGATCAATGTTATTGTCAAGATTCCCATCCCTCATTCCATTAAATATATTTTCAATTATCTTGGTAAACATGGGAAATTAGATGATTTATACCCAAAATGGCTTATCATATCTATTTTTTTAATTCTCTTCTAAAGAAAGTTAATTCCCTAGAATAGATGTATCCTTATCAAAAAGTATTTGACAATATGAAAGAATATTTGATTCACCTACCTAATTTTCATCCCACTTATAATGATCATATGTTAATCTTATATACCTCTTCCACACACATATCATTTGGAGAAAAATATGGCCAACAAGATGATACTCAAAAGGAATAACCCATCTATTATATCAATCAAGGCCTAATCGACTATGAGAAATGTTATACAAAAGTAGAATGTGATTATCATGACACATATCTTACTACTAAAGAGCTCTAGCATTATATTTTTTATCAAACCGCTTACATTATCAATCATTTTGATCTACTTCATCACTTATTCTCCAAATATTTTCTTCCTAGAGATAGAATTGGCAAGTGGATGGTCCTCATGAAATTTGATATCCAAATTATTACACAAAAAGTTATTAAAGGATAAATAATTACCGATCAACTTGCTACAATTCCTATACCATCTACCAACCACCTTCAAGATGGCCTTCTTAATAATAATATTATCTATATTAAAGGTCTTAATCAATCCATATCTCTTAAATATTACTTCCATAACTTCAATACTAATCTTTAAGATTCCTCTATCTTTCCTAACACTAATAAACAAAAGTAGTTATCAAATAACTTCTATAAATTATCATCAATTTACATGAATATACTTTGAACCTTCATTTCAATATTGCCAATTACATTCAAGGAGATGGGGAAGGTTATACCCTCACTACTCCTCTCAGTAAAAATATCCCTTTGTCATTTCAATTTACATTCTATGTTACTAAAAAGATGGTAGAATATAAAGCATTAATCTTAGGCATGAGAGTATCCCTTGACTTACATAGCAAATATATACAATATTTGGGTGACATAGAACTCATTTTACACTATATAAATGGTGATTATCAATTCAAAATAAAAAATATCATTATTTATCATGAAATCGCAACTACCCTTGCCAAATATTTCACTTTTTTTACCATCGGGCCTATCCTTTGAGATCAAAATTATATTGTTGATTCACTTTCTTCTTCAATAGCTCTTTTTTATCCACACCAAGTTCTTATCAATTCCACTTTTATTATCCAAATAAGAAAATATCCATATTCCATTCAGCCATAAGATTCACTCATCTACCACATTGAGTTTCTTACCATTTTACAAAGCCCATGGTACAAAGACATTATTAAATTTATTAAACACTAGACCTATCCTCCAAACATTGATTCCTATGAAAAGACTCATACTCACAAATAATATTTCAAATATGTCTTTTGATATAATATATTTTATTTTTTCAATGCTAAAGGTAACCTACTACATGTGTTATGAAATAAGAAGTTCTTACTCTTCTTGATCAAGAACATGGGGGTATTTGTGGTGGCCACTATAATAGACATGCTACAAATCAAAAATTCTTAAATATGGGATAATTTTGGTCACTCTTGAAAAGCATGCCATCAAATTAGCTAACAAGTGTAATATTACCAAATACATGATGATCCAATTGATTCACCTCTAATCGAGCTTTAAACTATGGATTCTCCCTAGCCATTATCCAAGTGGGGATTAGATATCATAAGCAAATTACCTAGATCTCAAGATGGGCGTGTATTTATTATCATAACCACTAAGTATTTTACCAAATGGGTTGAGCCTATCCCTTCATCAATGTCACTAGTACCAACATCTCCAAATTCATCCTAATTAAAATCATTTTCCACTTTGGTGTTATTCATACTCTCATTTTATATAATGGTGGTAATTTTAAAAATAAATATGTCAAATAGATATGTGTTAAATTTAAAATCAATAAAATAATTTCCACACCTTATCATCCTCAATGCAATGGGCTAGCCAAGGCCACCAATAAAACTATTAATAAAATTCTAAAAAAGATAATTAGTTAAACCTGCATAGATTAACACACTCATCTATATCCTACTTTTTGGGCCTATCACACTAGCATATGCACAACTATTAGGGAAACACCATTTTCACTAGTCTATAGTTTTGAATCAGTTATCCCATTAGAATTTGAACTACCCTCCCTTAATTTATCTCTTTATGGTATCATAACTAATTAAGAATTATGTGAAATTTTTCTTCATGTTGTTGATATTCTTGATGAACATAATATTTATGTGTTGTAACATAATCACTAATACGAGGCCCGTATTGCTAAACAACATAACAAAAGAGTTAAAGTATACTTTTAATTTTGACGATCTTATCCTCAAACTAAAATACACTCATGAAAAAGAAGGTAAATACTCCCAAAAATGGTGGGGCCCTTATTTAGTCAAAGACATCCTTAGTCCAAGCACCTATCACCTTCAAACTAATGAAGGCCATATTTTCAAAGATCCCAATAATGCACAATTTTTAAATAAGTATTTTGCCTAAATCCTCCCTTCTTATCATGATTTATATATGCTATCATTATAAAACAAAATTAGGATACTTACATGGGTATCACCTTCTACAATAGTTCTCTCTTTCCACAAACCTTAATCCTTCCTTTTGGTCCTTTGGTTTCCACTTTATCATGAGTTGCATTGTAAAACTATGGATAGGACCTAGTTTTTCTCATGATTTTCTAATTTTTTTCTCCTTGTATTTCAATAATTTTTGGCACCCCTTATATTTATCTTTTATGAGTTGTAGAGTAAGACCATGGATAGGACCTAGCTTTCCTTATAAAATCACCATCTTTCAATTAGTAATCCTTTTTTATAATGTTTGTCATATTTATAAGTTTTTGATCCCTTATTCTCAACTTTGGCTTTTGATTTTTTTTATAGATAAAATCTACACAAAAAACTACATTAACATGTTTTCTTACACTTCCTTGATTCTTATTATAAAGAATAACACTTTTACTATCATTTTCTCCCTTTTTTACCCTTTGTTACATTTTTTGTGATTTGATGTAATTCAAGTTGTTTCATGTTTTATTCCTCTTGATTTAATTTCCTTTCACTCCACATTGGATAAACCAAGATTTAAGGAAAGATATCACTTTTATTTCACCTTCATTAACAAGACTCTTAGACACCATGATCTCTAAGTTCTCTTTCTTAACAACCAAGTCCCAAGTATTAAAATCATAGTCATTTTTAGCACCCATGTTTAGTTTTCCAAATCCGTATGGAGGAGGAATATAAAAATCCATAAAAAAAGTTAAAAGCCAAAAATTTTGAAGTAAAAGGCAATGGTATACAACAGGCAACATACAAATTTCAAAATTCAAAATCACACCAAAAAACATTATTCAATGTACATATCTTATGTTTAATTGATGATCAAACTCCACAATTGGCCTCATGATAGAGTCAAGGTCCATTGGGGTGTGGTAGGATATTAGATTGGAATAGTATAATTCTATAGACTCTATGGTTCTACCTACTTTCTCATGTAACTACCCAGTTTTTATAGTAGACTAATGACTCTATATGGAGTCATAAGAAATGAAGAAGACATTGTGCGAAGGTAGGTCCATTTTAATTTTCATGTATATAGACTTGATGGGATGATATACATACTTCATTTATTGATTTAAAAATTTGTGTAGTTAGGAGTTATTCAAAGTCCTTAATGTCAAAATTCCTCTTATTTTGACAAACCTAATTTGAGTGTCTTGACTTCAATAATGACTTCCTCTACCTTGGTTTTTCCTTCATTCTCCCATCCAACCATTTAATTTCCCCCTTAAGAGGAAAGTGTGATTATAAATATGTTTTACCTTCTTATATATTCTCTCTTCTTCACATCTTAAAAACATATTAACACTACTTTGTTTCATTTTCATCTATCCTTAGAAAAACATGATATGTTTGAGCAACTATGGATTAATATATTTATACCATTGATCTACATCTCTAAATATGCCTTGATTTATTTTAACACTTTCCATTATTTTAATACCATTTTTTAGACACTTGAGTTTATTTATACTTTTGTGTTTTTATTCCATTATTTAGAAAGGTTGGATTATTACTTCTCACTCACCAATGCTATTTTCCCTTTTATGCATTTTTTCCATTGATGATCAAGTAAGTATTATTACTAATCACTCATCAATTTTGTTTTACCATTTTTCTTGCCAATATTTGTTTAAATAAGTATTGTTACTACTTTTCTAATGTTGTTTGATTATCATTTTTGACATGTATCCTTAGTTTGCCTTTCTTAATTAAGGTTTACCTATTTGAGTTTTTTGGTCTTTAGTATCCTTGGATTTTTGGTTACTTGATTTATTCTAAATTTGACTTGGTCATTTGGTCTAATGTAACACTTGTTACCCATAATTTCTAAATTTACACGTACATCTCATTTACATAGCATAAATTATATTGGTTTTTTTGTGTTTTTTATTTTTTGCTCTTTAGATTTGTATCCTTGGGTTTGTTGAAAGCAGTCTCAGCACCTTCCATGATCAAAGATAAAAACATATAATATAACTATCTAGAGATAAAGGTAATTCAAGGTATGCACACATTAATTTTATTTTTTAATTTATTTCCATTTTATTCATTTAATTTTAGAGATTTTAAAAAAATAATGCAACTTTTTTTCTGCCTCAAAGTTATGTGTTACAATGTTATTTCTCAAAGCACCATCCCTTATTACACTTGAGTGACACATGATGATATTTTTGGGTCATATTTATAGACATAATATTTTCAAACTTTACCAATTACTAATGTTTTCTATCTTGTAGGAACCCATTATATCTAAATCTCTTTGAGTGCATGCCTTAAGGGGTGCACCGAGAAAGGGGTGGGAAGACCATTGGTACTTCTTAGGATTTTTATCCCTATATTAACACTTGATATCAATCAAACCATATCATAAAAATATTCCCCTAAGCTTTGTCTCCTCTCTTTCACCCTCCTCTAGTCATTTTTTACCTTTGTTATCCTTTATCTAGCCTAAAATACATTTTGATGGTTTATATTAGACTATCGACCCTATCAATCTTGTACTATAATTGATAAAAATTATTTAGGGTTTACGTTGATCTCTGGTAGACCTAGACCAAGACCTAATTTATTTTTTTCATTAATGATACGATATCAATTGGGTCAATTTTATCAGCTAAACTTTCAAAAAGGAGTAGGGTTAAATCCAACTATATAAACACATTCATGTCACCATTATTAGAGAGACAATAAGAGTTAATTATTAATTTGAAATTATTTACAACCTATTCTTCCACAATTCTACTTGAGGAGTCTTAGCTTAGGGTTTCTACTTGTATAAGAATCTAGTTTTATGGAAAACTCTTGGATGTTTTAGACTTTCTTAGTGATCCTTATAAACAACAAAAATATCTTACAAATAACGTTTGGCCAAGGGAAGGATTGAGTCTTGATAGGTTAATCTTCAAGGTAAGTATAACTAGCTTTGATCTTCTCTTTAGTATATAAAATTGACATAAGTAATGAATTTTAAATATATTTCTCTCTATGAATTACGGTCTTACCTATACATAGCTTAAATATGATTCTCTTATGCATGCTTAATTTTAATGTTTTTTATTAAACCCACATTGTAACATAATATTTCATGAGCACTAGATTATATTTTACTTTGTTATTATTTTAGTGAATATGAGAACATAGGACCTAGTTAGGATTATTGCATAGTTTTTCTTGATTGGAGGCTTTAGAACCCTTCCTAGTGATATTATTATTGTCACTTGATTACACCCAATGAGGAGATGGGATAATATTATCCTCACTCAATTGACACAATGAAACCACCCCAGGGATGTGGGTATCCCTATTGGGGGGTGGATCTCTAGATTAGGGGCTAGGTCCCCTTGATGCATCATTTAAGTTCATATTCCTACTACTAACAACTTAGGGGGAATGAAAAGGGTTATAAAAAATTAAATTAAACCTATTATATTGGAGGTGATGCACCAAAATATTTTATCTACTAATACCTTCAACATACACTTGAAACTAAGGAAAAATAATACATACACTTCATTCAACATCAATCTCACTTCTCACATCAATGTTTCAGTATGGGGGCTTAAAGATGACATAAGATAGGAGGAACTAAATGATATGAATTATAAGACAATATATTAATTATCCTACTCACTTAAACCTACATTCTCTTTAGACACTTCTTGTTGACCTATAAGAAGGAAATCATAATACACTAGGTAGCAATGGAATCAACATGTGAAGGTAAAGGGAATTACACTTACACAAAACTAATACCAAGCATTTACACTTAATGAAATATTTGAATGAGGTAAAACACTTATATTTATTGATTAAAGTTAAAATTTTTTTATGGCTTTTCCATACCCAGGTAGAGAGAGCCATTACAATTCCATAAGGCCAAAATTTATAGAAGAAATGAGAAGATAGAGAGAAGGGAATTCAAAGAGTAAATTGGACATGTGTCCATATAAGATAATAAATTAAAATTAAATTTTTAAGAGATATGGGGCTATATATTCCATGTCATATAGGTATACCTATCCAAAATAGGTCATAAGGATAGTGAAAAGTGGCACAAAACCTATAATTTTGGCATAGGAAATTACCCTCATGATTTTCCTTCCAAACATACCTTTATCCCTACATATGGTCAAGTATGATGGTTGGTATAAGAAATAGGGGTTAAATAAAAGTCCCCACATACACTGGATTGATACCTGACCATCTCTATTCTTTTGGACTTGCAAAATCATTCCCAGTAGTCTAAAAAATGCTCTTTTTCATGCACCTTCTCCACTTGGCATTAAAACCTCATCAAACCTAAAAAATAATCCATAAAAAATAGATAATGAAAATTTTAAAATGTTCCCATATCATCATTTTAAACATAAAACCTTTAAAAGGCTTCCCTAATTTCTTTTCACCATTTTCCCCAAGTATTCACTAGTTGGCTCACTAGATTGGCTAAAAGTGGGGACCTATTTGGGACACTTAGAGGATAATTCATGAGATTATGTGAATTTTTTGTGTTATATAAATTTAAAATATTACCCCAAATTTTTTTTTAATCTCCTAACTCATCATGTAGCATGCAAACCACTCAAAATGGTCAAAATAAGCCTTGTTTCCCTCTAATCCTTATAGTTCCATACAATAAATTCACATGTGTAGGATCATATAAGAGTCATATTAAATTTATATGTGTTTTCATGTCCATTTAATTTCATTTGGATACATCATTTGCTTCCTTTATTCAATCAAGTCTCTATAAGGGTTTTACAAGGGTTTTGAGTGGCCTGGACTCCTAACCTTTGTTCATAAATTTAAAACGTTTAAACCATGTAAAAATAAAATTTTTGGCCTCTTAATAACTCCCTATAACCTATATTAATTTCTCATTTTCCCATGAAAATATCCATGAAAGATATGAGTGATGGAAGTTGACCTTTGAGTTACTCTTGTGCTTCCAATGAGGGTTTTAGTAGATCTAGGGTTAAAGCTGGCTTCATATGGAGTTTACTCAAAAAAAAATATTAATCACATATTTATCTGAAATAAATACATGTTAAAATCATTTATATATCTCACTAAGAGTAAAAAATGGGAATGGCCCCTGTTTTGGGACAAGAGTTATGCCTTGTCAACAGGCCTATTAACACCTTGTAGACCAAAATACAATAAATATCACCTTTAATACATTTATTAAGAATTAAAAAATAATATTTTACCCACATATTCATCATAAAAACATCATATTTCTTGGATAATTTTATAAATTTAAGTGACCTCTCATTTGGGGTTGGGTTTGCATGCTTTTATACTAGGTCTGCTTGCAGACCTACTTGTCTAGACCATATCCTTGGAATTAAAACCATAATATATGGTTTTTTTTATATATAAATATGTGTCTTAAATCTTAAAAAACTTAAATTTAACCTTCCTTACATTTTTTTCAATGATTTCAGCACTTTGCCCCAAAATGGCACCTTCATGCACACTAAAAGTGACCCTACTCTAAGATAGAACAAAGGGTGTTTTCAATATTTATATTGGAAAATTTATGGTTTTATAATTTTATATAGGTCCTAATTGTACTATTTACCAAAATTTAGCTCCCAAATCCTCTATTTGGTTCTCCAACTCTCCATTTTTTGAAGGTAGACTTTTGACTAGGCAGGGTTTGTGAGTAAGTAGGGTATGGAACTATGTTTTGGAGAAAAAGAGGCTGATTTTATCTTTTTTTATTATATTTTATGGATTATTAAGGATAAAAATGATGTTTTAAACCATTTTTATAATCCCTCACTCTCCTTAAAACACCCTTCTTCTTTAGAATCATGAAATAGGCCTATAATTGCTTTAAAAAGGGGAACCCTACTTATGTTTGGATTTACGTTATATTGAGTTTGTTTTATATATTATGGTCCTCAATTCCATGTTTATTAGGAAATAATTATATTTTAATACATTTTTATCACCTTAGAAACCTTAAAACCATACACTAATCCCATACTTTGCTCCATTTACCTAGAATACCATGCCTGATTGTGTTGCTCTCAGTCATACTTCACCCTTGTTTGATGGTGTTTTGGGATTGGGTTATTGTTCATGGTATTATATTAAATTTTTATTAGGAAATTATGACCCCTTTTTATTTTATTCCACAAATAAATCCTTCAAAATAGCTTAATTCTATGCTTACTCTCACCTTTGACTAGTGAACCCTGTCCTAATTGAGACAAACTTTGTCTGCCCCTATTTAGTTGGCTTTTTGATCTTGTCAAATACCTTTTTCAAGTGTTAAATATTATATTAAGTCCCTTGAGGTATTATATCACTCATTTCACCTAAAAACCCCTTGAATAACTCAAAACCAAGATTAACTTCCAAACCTAGACCTCACGATCAACCAAGTCTACCTTGGCTATGTTTTTATGCATTAGGGTTGCCTATAGGTCTATTTTGATAGGTATCAAGCCTCAACATGTATGAAATTAATGTTTTTTGTTATTATCACTCCATTATCATCATTTAAGTTTCTTTTATGCTTCAATTGGTCATAAAAACCACTTTATTCCTAACTGAGACTAAACCCCTGGCTATAGGTGTATGTTTACAAGCATGTAGGTTGCTTGATAGTTATCTAGCCCCAAAAAATATGTATACACCTTTTAATTTGAAATATTGTAATAAAATTATCCCTAATTAACCATATACATGTTTAATTCTTAGTACAAAGGGTCTTTTTCTCCTTGAATATGATGAACCCTCCACTATCATTGGCTATAGGTGTTCATTTATAGGCCTATTGGTTAATTTAGAGCATTTGGATCATTTTTCACCTTGTCTAAGGATTTTTTTATCTTGAATCTAGTTTGTATCATTGATATTAAGAACTCATCCCTTCATATGGAACTTTCAACACCACCTCTTTATTCCAATCATCAAACATTTCTTCCAACACATGCTTTACCCTATGTACAAATAGGGGATAGGCCCAAAAGGTATTTTCATGAAACATAAATTTTATTCATGATCTAAGTGATTAAAGTTTCTTGTTGAGGTATTTTTAAAATTTACCTCTTTCAAGGATATGTCTAGGATTTTCCAAATTCATTGTAGGGTAAGTACTCATTAATAATCTTGTAGATATCATTGTTAAATTTCAGTGATTTCTTGGCAACTTGGAAGAACTCAAAATCCACCTTCCACTTACTCTTTAGTTCAAAAAATTGGAATAGATTTACTAGGTGGATAGTGATGCAAGGAAAAAACAATAAAAGTGGTTAAATCATCCTTTATCATATCAAATATTAATCCATAAAAATGAAAGATATATTCATGCATGAAAATTAAACATATTATCACCACCATGAAGATCCCTAGATGTTGGAAAACTTAGGACCTACACTCAACTTTGCAAACTACGTAAAACTAGCACCCTTTAAAAACTCCTTCAAATAAAATGAGAGATGAAGTGTTATATATTTAAAAAATTATTAATATATGTTTATTAAATTATAAAAATACCTCATAAATATCACTCAACTCCAAGGATCTCTAAAAACTATAAATAAATGCATAATTCTACCCCTTTTGGATGTAATTCTATAAAACGTTGCCTATATTGTTAACGATCATTCAAAAATGAGGAGGGACAAAATTGAAAATTATTGTTATGGATGTGAAATATAATTAGAGAAATATCCACCCCAAATATCATTTACTTGAACTGAAATTGTATGGCCCATATTGAGCACTTGAAGTTAACCTTTCTTTGCATGCCAAGAGGAAAAGGAAGAAAAATGAGTTGTAGATGCAATTTTTTGTGCAACAAATGAAAAAAAAAACATGTATATGATATGTGGGGAGGTGAATAATCACACCACCAAATTATACAAGTGGCACACTTTCTAAGGTAGTTGTATAAGTACCCATTCCTCTCTCTTTGACTAAGAAAACTACCTTTTGTCTAAATAACCTACCATTTATTTAGTTATGTTAGCTTCCTAAGACTTCTAAGGACACATGATACCTAACATCATATTTTTTAACTTAAAAAAATTCCAAGAAACCTGTACAAAGAATTAAATGCACCATTTAGACCCTTGAAATGACCCCAAATGACATGATAGGCTAATGAAATGAGTGACTAATTTTAATTTAACATTTATATGCATGAAATGACTTAAAAAACCTTATTAAAACATATTAGACCCCCTCATATGCCTAAAATTTAATTTTTAAACTAGGGGTTCCCCATTTTATCCTAAAAGCCAAAATTAGTCAACAAATTGGTGACTCATAGGGGTAGTATGCCTGTTATACTAACTATACCAGTAGCCTTATTAGTCCATTGGGCTTAAGGAGTAATCCAAATATTTTTAAAAAATAATATATTTTGACCATTGACTCAAACCTTGATCAATAAGACAACCATTGACTACCTCAAACACGCAAAGGAAAGAGACACACAAAAAAGACTAAAGAAAACACACATGTGCTACTTAAACTTAGGGAAATTAAAACACAACAAAAACAAAAAAATTATGTACATTTCTCTTTCTCATAACTCTCTTACTAAATCAAAATGGAAGTATCTTAGGTATCCTTCTTCAGTAGATGAGTGAGGGTACTAGGCATGCTTCTTTTTAGATGGGGTATTAGATGACTCTTGATTCCTCTTTTCTCTTTGTATTTTTTCATCATCCAATGGATCCATCTCCCATGTATTTTAAAAATAGGCAAGGTCCTCTTGAGCCTCAAATCATGCCTCAAGCTACTGCCCCTTCATCTTAACATGACAAATCTAAAAATCCATGTATGGAGCAGCTTGTTGCAAGTTCATCTCTCCTTGAAGGATTTGATTATCCTTTTCCATTCTCATAATATCTTCAAAATATTTAAGTAGGTTTGTATTAGAACCATTTGAAGGTGTTTCTTGATTGTATTCTTCATGAATATTATTGGAGGTAGCTACATAGGTGGATGTAGAGACAAGCTATAAGATACCTTCCAATGGCCTAAAATCATCATAGTTTGCTCTATTATGATCTATAATCTCTCCATGATGTTTATTTTCAACATGTATTTTATTTCCCTCATCTTGAGATTTATTATCTAAGAGCTTGGTTTTTTTCTCCTCCTCACACTCTTAGAAAATTTACATGTAAATCTACCACATGTCCTCCTTTTGAGACACATTTTCTTACTTACCATGACTAGTTACTCCAAGGGATTTATAGGGTCTTTGATAGCTTCAAATTCATTAAATATTCTCTCAAATCTTTTCCATAGGTCATCATCCTTTGGCTGTCCAAGATCATGAAAAGGAGAGATAAAAAAGTCCATTTATTCTTCTTCTTTAAAGTCCAAGAGAATTTGTTTCAATGCATCTTTCCCAACATAAGGGGAATCTTCTTTCATGTCTTCACAAACTAAATTATCCTCATCATCACTTAGTGCTTCTTCATCCTCAATCCAATCTTATATTTCAATCTCATCCTCCCACTTAGTAACATCAACCTTAGGCACTTTAAAAATATGGAGCTTGGCTAAAGGGGATGCCCAAGTAGCAAGACAGTTATCCACATTAAGAAGGAAACCTTGATCAGTTGGAGGAGGTGGAAGGATGGATTCAATGGTCTCTTGAGGAGGGGTGGAAGGGTGATGAATGTCTCCAAATTTCTCTTCCCTAAAAAATTTTCCATTTAAACATGACTTTTTATTTTCTTCATGAGTTTACATCACATATTTCCATATAAGGAAGGTGTGTTCAAAGATAGCTTCATGATATTGAGAGGTTGATGAAGGGTTAAAAGATATGTCTAGGAAATCCATATTTTCCTTGGGATTGGCAAGTTGATTACAATTTAGAGAAGTGGGTTTAATATTTTACCTTCCTTTGCCATGATGGACTACCTCAAGGGCTGATTGGCCAATTCAAACTCCCTTTCAAGATGAGCTTCAAATTTCAATCTCTCCCTCTCAAAATCCTCTCCCAAAAAATGAACCTACTAAACCATGATGTTCTCCTCCCTTGATCTGATTTCTTGGATAGGTTTCCAATAAGGGAAACTTGGGGAATTACATGAGGGGTTTGGGGTATTAGTAAAAATGATTGGACTATCATTTTGAAGAGGCAAGGATGGAACACTTAAAGTTGAATGTGGGGATTTTTGAGGTTGACAAGATGGGATTTGTCCATAAACTATCAATCTCTCCTCTATATTAAAGATAAAGCCACAAACAACAAGCATTTCATAGGTAATATTTGGCCAATTATCCCCCTCTATGGGCATCCACTCCTTGATTTATTCCAAGGCATTCCTTACACTCTTAATACAGAAACTAGGTATGACTTCACCATAACCATGTCTAGTGTCAAGGTCTAGTAAGTATTATTGGTAACTAAGGAGAGTTATTTTTAAACTAGCAATGGAATGGTTTGGAGGAGATCTAGGTGGGTTGGATGGAGTACAAACTTGATAGGTCTGGTCATTGGCAACATATGCTTGATGAGAATCATGATAAGGCTAGATAAGAACTTGCTAATAATCAAGAAGAAGAGGCAAAGCTACACATAAATACATTGTGTTATGAAATAATAAGTTCTTCCTCTTCTTGAACAAGCACATGAGGGTATTTTTGGTGGCCACTATAATGGACATGTGATAACTTCTAAATTCTTAAGTATGGGATAATTTTGGCCACTATTGAAAAGGATGCCATCAAATTAGATAACAAGTGTAATATTTACTAAATACATAATGATCTAATCCATTCACCATTAGTCAAGGTTCAAGCTATGGCATCTCCATAGCCATTATCCAAGTGGGTATTAGATCTCATAAGAAAATTATCTAGATCTAGAGATGGGCATGTATTTATTATCATAACCACCAACTATTTTACTAAATGGATTGAGGCTATTCCCCTCATCAATGTCACCAGTACCACCATCTCCAAACTCATCCTAAATAAAATCATTTTCCACTTTAGTTTTCTTCATACTCTCATTTTAGATAATGATGGTAATTTCAAAAATAAATATGTCAAATATATCTATGTTAAATTTAAAATAAATCACAAATTTTCCACACCTTATCATCCTTAATGCAATGGCCTAGTTGAGGCCACCAATACAACTATTAATAAAATATTCCAAAATATAATTCATTAAACCCATATATATTATCACATTTATCTATATCTCACTCTTTGGGCCTATCACACTAGCATATGCACAACCATTAGGGAAAAACCATTTTCACTAGTCTATAGTTCTAAATCAGTTCTCCCATTAGAATTTGAACTACCCTCCCTTTTTTCTCTCTTTATGGTATCATACCTAATTAAAAATTATGTGAAATTTTCCTTCATGCTCTTGATATTCTTGATGAACATCATATTTCTACCCTGTAACACAATCACCAATATAAGGCTCATATTGCCAAACGACATAACAGAAGAGTTAAAGTTAGTAATTTTAATGTTGATGATCTTATCCTTGAACTAGAATACACTCATGACAAATAAGGTAAATACTCCAAAAAATGGTGGGGCCCTTATTTAGTCAAATACATCTTTAGTCCAAGCACTTATCACCTTAAAAATAATGAAGGCCATATTTTCAAAGATCCCACTAATGCACAATTTTTAAATAAGAATTTTGCCTAAATGATCCCTTCTTATCATTATTTATATAAGTTATCCTTCTAACACTTTTATCAATATACTTACATGGGTCTCACCCTCTACAATATTTCTCTTTCCACAAACCTTAATCCTTCCTTTTGGTCCTTTGGTTTCCCCTTTATCATGAGCTGCATTGTAAAACTGTGGATAGGACCTAATTTTCCTCACAATTTTCTAATTTTGTTCTCATTGTTTCCTTGATTTCTAATACTATTTGGCCCCCCTTATATTTTTATTTTATGAGTTGTAGTGTAAGACCATGGATAGGACCTATCCTTCCTCACAATTACCATATTTATCATTTACTTTCTACATGATTTGTGAACCCTCATGGGTTTCTCTTTTATGATTTGTAGTGTAAGACCATGGATAGGACTTGGCCTTCCTTATAAAATCATAATATTTTAATTAGTATTCATTTCTTATTATGTTTGTAATATTTATAAGTTTTTGATCCATTGTTCTCAACTTTTTCTTTTGATTATTTTTGTAGATAAATTTTTCACAACAAATTGCGTTGTCATGTTTTATTACACTTCCCTCATTCCTATGATAAATAATCACACTTTTACTATCATTTTATCCTTTTTTACCCTTTGTCACATTTCTTACGATTTTAAGTAATTCAAGTTATTTCATGTTTTATTCCTCTTGATTTCATTTCCTTTCACTCCACATTGGATAAACTAAGCTTTAAGTCAAGATAACACTTTTATTTCACCTACATTAACAAGACTCTTAGACACCATGATCTCTAAGTTCTCTTTCTTAGCAACCAAGTCCCAAGTATTAAAATCATTGTCATTTTTAGCACCCACATTTATTTTTAAAAATTTGTATAGATGAGGAATATAAAAATCCATAAAAAAGTTAAAACACAAAACATTTGAAACAAAAGGCAATGGTATACAAAAGGCAATATACAAATTTCAAAATTCATAATCACAAAAAAAAACATGATTCAATGTACATATCTTATTTTTAATCAATGATCAAACTCCAAAGTTGGCCTCATGATAAAGCCAAGGTCCATCTAGGTGTGGTAGGCTATTAGATTGGAATAGGATAATTGTAAAAACTCTATGGTTCTACCTACTTTCTCATGCAAGTACCCAATTTTTATAGTATACTGATGACTCTATAAGGAGTCCTAAGAAATTAGGAATGCATTATGGGAAGGTAGGTATATTTTAATTTTCATGTATATAGACTTGATGGGATGATCTACATACTTCATTTTTCGATATAAAAATTTGTGTAGCTAGGAGTTCTTCCAAGTCTTTAATGCCAAAATTCCTCCTATTTTGACAAACCTAATTTGAGTGTCTTGACTTTGATAAAGAGTTCCTCTACCTTGGTTTCTCCTTAATTCTCCCCTCCAACCATTTCATTTCCCACTTGAGAGTAAAGTGTGATTATAAATATGTTTTCCATTCTTATATATTCTCTCTTCTTCACATCTTAAAAACATATTAACACTACTTTATTTCATTTTTATCCATCCTTAGAACAACATGATATGTTTGAGCAACCATGGATTAATTTATTTATACCATTGATCTACATCTATAGATGTGCCTTGATTTATTTTACCATTTTCTATTATTGTAATACCATTTTGCAAAAACCTGAGTTTGTTTCTACTTTTGTGTTCTTTTTCCATTATTCATAGAGGTTGGATTATTAATTCTCACTCACTAATGTCATTTTTGCTTTTACGCATTTTTTCCATTGATGATCATGTAAGTATTATTACTAATAACTCATCAATTTTGTTTTACCATTTTTATTTCCAATCTTTGTTTAAATAAGGATTGTTACTTCTTTTCCATTGATGTTTGATTGTCATTTTTGACATGTATTCTTAGTTTGACTTAGTGAGTTTGCCTTTCTTAATTAAGGTTTACCTATTTGATTTTTTTGGTATTTAGTATCCTTGGATTTTTGGTTAATTGATTTACTCTAAATTTTACTTGGTCATTTGGTCTAACATAACACTTGTCACCCCTTATTGCTAAACTTAAAAGTAAGTCTCATTTACATAACATAAATTATCTTGGCATTTTTGTGTTTATTTGTTTTTGCTCTTTAGATTTATATCCTTGGGTTTGTTGAAAGTAGTCTCTGTGCCTTCCATGATCAAAGAAACAAACATAATAGACAAAAATAAAGAGATAAAGGTAAGTCAAGGTGCACATACATTGATTTTACCTTTTTGGTTATTTCCCTTTCAATCATTTAATTATAGTTCTTTTTTTAAAATAATGTAACTTTTTTTTACCTCGGCATTATGTGTTACTATATTATTTATAAAAGCACCACCCCCTATTTTATGGGAGTGACACATGATGATATTTGATTGGGTCATATTTATACACATAATATTTTAAAACTTTACCAATTACTAATGTTTTCTATCTTCTAGGAACACATTGAGTCTAAATCTCTTTGAGTGTACGCCTTAAGGGGTGCACCAAGAAAGGGGTGGGAAGACCATTAGTACTTCTTAGGATTTGTATCCCTATACTACCACTTGATATCAATCAAACCATATCCTAAAAATATTCAATTAAGCTTTTCCTCTCTCTTTCACCCTCTAGTCATTTTTTACCTTCATTATCATTTCCCTAGCCTAAAATACTTTTTGATGGTTTAAACTACACTATTGACCCTATCAACCTTGTAATATAATTGATAAAAATTATTTAGGGTTTAGTTTTACCTATGGTGGACCTAGAACAAGGCTTAATTTATTTTTTTCATTAATGATACAATGTCAATTAGGTCAACTTTATCGGCTAAACTTTCATAAAGGACTAAGGTTCGATTCAACTATATAAACACATTCATTTCACCATTATTAAAGAGATAATAAGATTTAATTATTAATTTTCACTTATTTACAACCTAATCTTCCAACATTATACTTGAGGATTCTTATCTTAGGGTTTATACTTGTATAAGAATCTATTTTTGTGGAAAACTCTTGGATGCTTTGGCCTTTCTTAGTGATCCTTATAAACCGCAAAAATATCTTGAAAAGAACCTTTGGCCAAGGGATATATTGAGTCTTGATATGTTCATATTCAAGGTAATTATATCTAACTTTTATCCTCTCTTTAGTATATAGAAGTGACATAAGTAATGTATTTTAAATATATTGCTCTCTTTATGAATTAGGGTCTTACCTATACATAGCTTAAATATGATTCTCTTGTGCATGATTACTTTTAATGTTTTTTATTAACCCCAATTTGTGCCACAATATTTGGTGAGCACTATATTAGATTTTACTTTACTTGTTATTAGTTTAGTGATATGAAAACATAGGACCTAGTTAGGATAATTGCATAGTTTTTCTTGATTAGAGGCTTTGGAACCTTCCCTAGTGATATTATTGTTGTCACTTGATTTTAACCAATTATTAAATGGGATAAGATTATCATTAGTTAAGTGAAATAATGGAACCACCCCAGAGATGTAGGTATCCCTCTCACAAGTTGTATCTCTAGATTAAGGGATAACTCCCCTTGATGCATCATTTAAGTTCACATTCCTACTACTAACAACTTGGTGGGAATGAAAAGGTTTAGAATAAATGAAATTAAACCTATTATATTAGATATGATGCACCAAAATATTTTATCTACTGATACCTTTAACATACACTTGAAACTAAGGACAAATAGCACATACACTTCATTCAACATTAATCTCGCCTCTCACATTACTATTTCAACATGGGGTATTGAAGATGACATAGGATAGGAGGAATTAAACAATATGAATTATAAGACACTCTATTGAGTATCCTAATTACTTACACCTAAATTCTCTTTAGACACTTCTTGTTGATGTACAAGAAGGAAATCACAATACACTAGGTACCATTGGAATCAACATGTGAAGGTAAAGGAAATTACACTTGTAGAAGACTAATACCAAGCATGTACACTTAATGAAATATTTGAATGAGGTAAAAAACTTATATTTATTGATTAAAGGTAAAATTTTTATAGTGATTCACCATGCCCAAGTAGAGAGAGCCATTACAATGCCAAAAGTCTAGGATTTATAGAAGAATCAGGAAGATAGAGAGAAGGGAAGCCCAAGAGTAACTTATACATGTGTCCATCTAAGAGAATTAGTTACACTTGCATGTGTAATAGAGGTGGGGTGAGATATGCCATGTCATATAGGTATACCTATCTAAAACAAGTCATAAGGATAGTGAAAAGTGGCATAAAACCTACAATTTTGGCATAAGAAATTACCCTCATGATTTTCCTTACAAAACTACCTTTATCCCTACATATGGTTAGGTATGATGGTTGGTCTAAGTAATAAGGGTTAAAAAAAAATCCCCACATGCAATGGATTGATCCTTGACCATCCCTATTCTTCTAGACATGAAAAAACATTCCTAGTAGTCTCAAAAAGTCTCTTTTCCATGCACCTTCTTCACTTGGAATTCAAAACTCCTAAACCTTATAAACTAATCCATGAACAAGAGGTCACGATACTTGTCAAAGGTTCCTATATCATTAGTTTCAAGGAAAAACCTTTAAAATTCTTCCCTAATTTCTTTTCACCACTTTCCTCAAGTGTTCAATAGTTGGCTCACTGGACTAGCTAAAAGTGAGGACCTAGTTGGGAAAATTAGAGTATAATTCATGAGATGAGGTGAATTTTGGTTGTTATCTCAAGTGTAAATCTTCCTCCCAAAGTTTTTCCCACTCAAACTAGTTAGAATAAGCCCTATTTCACTTTGATCCATGTAGTTCCATAAAATAAAATCACATGTGTAGGATCCTTTAAGAGTCCTTTACAACTTCCAAGTGGTTTCTTGGCCATTCCCTTGCATCTAAATACCTCATTTGCTTCCTTTCTTCAATCGGGTCTCTATAAGGTTTTTATAAGGGTGTTGAGTGGCATTGAATCCTAAGCTTTATTCATAAGGTTAAAACATTTTAACATTGAAAAATTTCCATTTTATCCTCTTAAGAACCCCCTCTAACCTATCTTAATGGCTCAGGGTTCCATGCAAACATCCATGAAATATATGAGTGATGGAGGTTGACCTTTGAGTTTCTCTTGTGCTTCCTATGAGGGTTTCAATAGATCTAGGGTTATGATGGATTATTATGGAGTTTATTCAATAAAAAAAAAATCTTCCCCACCTTAGTATCTAACCTACAAACATGTTCAAGTCATTTTGAGAGCTCACTAAAAGAATGGGAATGACCCCTATTTTGGGATAAGAGTTATGCCTTGTCAATAGGCCTATTACCACCTTGTAGACCAAAAGACCATAATTATGAACTTTAATACATTCCTTAATAATTAAAAAATAATATTTTACCCCCTAGGCATCATAAAAACATCATAGTGCTTGGAAAATGTTATAACTTTAAGTGACCTCTCATTTGGGGTTGGGTTTGTATGCTTTTATACTAGGTTTACCTGTAGACCTACTTGTATAGACCATATATTTGGAATTAAAACCATAAAATATGGTATTTTATGTCTAAATATGTGTTTTATAGATTCAAAAAACTTTAACTTTAACCTTCCTTACTTTTTGGTCCATGATTTCATCACTTTTCCCAAAAATGGCACCTTCATGCACACTAAAAGTGACCTTGATCTAAGATATAACAAAGCGTTTTTTAAATATTTACCTTGGAAAATTTATGATTTTATAGTTTTATATAGGTCATAATGGTACTCTTTACCAAAATTGAGCTCCCAAATCCTCCATTTGGCCCTCTAACTCTCCATTTTTCCAAGGCAAACTTTTGACTAGGTAGGGTTTGTGAGTAGGCAGCATATAAAACTATGTTTTTGAGAAAAAGGTGTTTATTTGATATTTTTAATGAAATTTTATGTATTATTAAGTCTCTCCATTATGTTTTTAACCATTTTTAAAATCCATCACTCTCCTTAAAACATACTTTTGCTTTGGAATCATGAAATAGGCCTATAATTGCCTAAAAAAGGGGAACCCTGCTTATATTTGGCTATAGGTTCTATTGAGTTTTTTTTATGGATTATGGCCATAAATTACATTTTTATTATTTCATAATACCATTTTAATACATTTTTTTCACCTTATAAACCTTCAAACCATACACCAATCCCATGCTTTGGTCCATTTACCTAGAACACCCTACCTGATTGTGTTGCTCTCAGTCATACTTTACCCCTATTTGATGGTGTTTTATGATTGGGTTTGTGTTAATGGTATTATATTAAATTTTAATTAGGTAATTATGACCCCATTTTATTTTATACCACTAATAAATCCCTCAAACTATCTTAATTCCATGCTTACTCTCACCTTTGACTAGCAAACCCTATCTACCCCTATTTGGTTGGATTTTTCATCTTATCAAAGGAATTTTTCAAGTTTTAAATATTATATTAAGTCCCTTTAGGCCATATATCACTAATTTCATCTTAAACCCCCTTTAATAACTCAAAAACAAGATTAACTTCCAAACTTGCACCTCACTGCCAACCAAGTCTATCTTGACTATGTTTTTATGCATTGGGGTTGACTATAGGTCTATTTTGATAGGTATAAATCCTAAAAATGTATGAAATTACTTTTTTTTCTTATCTTCACTCCATTATCATCATTTAATCTTATTTTATGCTTCTATTGGTCATAAAAACCACTTTATTCCTGATTCAGACTAAACCCCTAGCTGTAGGTATATGTTCATAGGCCTGTATGTTGCTTGATAGGTATATAGCCAAAAAAAGGAGGTATACACATTTTCCTTTGTAATATTTTCATCAAATTATCTATAATTCACAATCTACATGCTTCATTATTAGCACAAATGGTCTTTTTCACCTTGAATATGATAAACTCTCCATTATCCTTAGTTGTAAGTGTTCATTTCTAGGCCTGTAGGTTGTTTTGGATCATTTAGATCATGTTTTACCTTGTTTAAGGATTGTTGAGATTTAATATAGTTTTTATAATTCATATTATTAACTCATCCCTTCTTATGAAACTTTCAACACCACCTCCTTATGCCAATCATCAAACATTACTTTCAATGCATGGTTTACCCTGTGTATAGATAAGAGATAGGCCCAAAAGGTATTTTCATGTAACATAAATTTTATTCATGATGTAAGTGATTTAATTTTATTATTTAGGTTTTTTGAAAATTTACATCTTACAAGGATAGGTCCAAGAATTTCCAAATTCATTGTAGGACAAGTACTCATTAATAATCTTGTAGATATCACTGTTAACTTTCATTAATTTCTTGGCAACTTGGAAGAGCTCAAAATCCACTTTCCACTTACTCTTTATCTCCAAAATTTGGAATATTTATACTATGTGGATAGGGATACAATTAAAAATAAATAAAAAAGTGGTGAAATCATCCTTTATCATATCAAATATTATTCCATAAAAACCTCAAGATCTCTATTTTCTACATTTGGGGACTAGGGGCCCAAAGGTGGAAATGACTTATTCTTGGAGTGAAACTTGATTGAATTGACACTTATGTTCCCATTAAATTAAAACCATGAATATTAGGTAATTTTATAGCTCAAAATGGATCCAGCCATATTCTCCCAACTTTCTCACATCTATGCAACCTCCATGAAATAAGCACAACTTGACTAAAAGTGATAAGGCAACAGATAAGGTAAAGATGGGAAATTTATATTTTTGAAGGTGCTATTTAGACCTAAAAAAATATAAAAAAATTAAATATATCTTCATGCATTAACCTTGAGCACATTATCACCACCATAAATCTCCCTGGACATTAGAAAAACTCAAGACCTATACTCAACTTTGTAAACTACATGAAACTAGCACCCTTTGAAAAATCCTTCAAATAAAATGAGAGATGAAGTGTTATATATTGAAAAAATTATTAATATATCCTTATTATAGTCTTAAAATACCTCATAAACATCACTCAACTCTAAGGATATATGAAAACTAGAAACATATGCATGATTTTACCCCTCTTAGATGTAATTATATAACAAGTTTCCTAGATTTTCAATGATTGTTCATAAAAGAGGAGGCAAAAAATTGTAACTTATTATTAGGGATGTGAAGTATACTCATATCACTATCCACCCCCAATATTATTTCCTCCAACTCAAACTATACGGCCCATAGTGAGCACTTGAAGTTGACCTTTCTTTGCATACCAAGAGGAAAAGGAAGAAAAATGAGTTGATTCAATTTTTAGAAAAAAAATGAATAAAAAACGTGTATATGACATATGGGGAGGTGAATAATCACACCACCACCTTTTCTAAGTGAGACACTTCCCAAGGCAGTCATACAAGTACCCATTCCTCTCTCTTTGGCCATGAAAAACTACCTTTTATCTAAATAACCTACCATTTATTTAGTTATGTCAGATTTATAATACTTCTAGGGACACATGGGACTTGAATTCAGGTTTTTTAACTTGCAAAAATCCCAAGAAACATTTACAAATCATTACATGCACCATTTAGACCATTGAAATGACCCCAAATGACATGATAGGATAATGAAATGAGTGACTAAGGTTAATATAAAATTGAGAGGCATGAAGTGACCTATAAAACACCTTATTACAATATATTAGACCCCAAAATATTCCTAAAAATTAAGGTTTTAACTAGGGATGCCCTATTTTGACCTAAAAATCAAAATTGGTCAATAATCATCATGGTAACAAATCGCTTGGTTTGGTCTAGTGGATCCATCTTGGTCATTACCCTAAATACATATTGTGTCAATAATCATAATTATAAGTAGGATTTATATTCTCCAATCTAGGATTGATTTATTGATCAGTTGCATTTTCTTTTGCATACAAATACTAGTGAATTCTTATGCATGGGTAATGGAAATTAAGGAATATTAGGCCAATAGGTAAGTGAA
>JARHVA010001521.1:3130000-3220000 GCA_037957365.1 Torreya grandis
ATAAAATTAGTGTGAGAAGTAGAAAGAAAGGCACATGTGAAAAACTAAACAAGAAGTAAAATATGGCACTGAGGACTTTGAGTGCATGTCTTATGTATAGAATTTGGATGATGATGATTATAAATAAAATGTGTTTATTTCTAATTTAAGGAAACCATTCACACTTATAATGAAATTTATTCCAAATAAACATAATTGACCATGGATTATGATAAAGACAAAGGGATCTTATATAATGCCTCCACAAACTAAGGCTACCTCTAAGCATGCATCCCATGGAAAATATTATGTGATGGAAACAAAATAGTCAACATAAGAACCAATTTATGACATGAAATTATATATATGAAGATGAATCCCATGCAAAATTATTCAAGGAGAGTTTTCATAATGAGTATTCAATGAAATATGAGGTAAGTTCACAAAAAAGGATGATGTTGCACTATATGATGAAATAAATGTGTTGGAAGAATAATTAGGTTTATATAGTATAAATATCACTAATAAAGTAGGAAATAAGAATAATAATAAGAATAAGTGAAGGGACAAAGTGGTAATTGGGAAAAAATAGATCAAGGGAAATAATGATAAGGAGATGGATGATATTAACAATTCCTAATGTGATGAAACAAAGGGCAGTGACGCGATTTAAATATAAAACTAATATAATACTAGCTATGTATCCTTGGTTTTGGATTTCATAAATAAATAATTTCAAAGTGATTAATAAAGTGTTGATATATGGGATGACATAATAAGTGAATAGGTCTAGAATAATATATAAGAAGATGATTTATTCTTTTTGAGCATTTTTCAAAAGGAAAACACCTATAGAATAACTTGGATCTATTTTTAAGTCATATTTGATACCCAACTAGATGATCCCTCATCTGAAGTCCATACCAGCTTGTACAAATCAAATAAATTTATACCATAGATGGGGAATAAAATATCATGTATGTAGACCCTACCAAAATGATGGAAGAACAACTAAGGTGGGAATTGGTGAGGATGGATTTAGAATTATTATTTTGTAATTTTATATATAATATATATACAAGGATTAGGAAGGAAATAATAAAATAATCCAACTAGAAATGTACCATGGTAGTGATAAAATAGGTACTCAAGCTTAAATTGTTGAATCTTTGTGTCAATATCATCTACAAGAATTATCACTTGATGGATGGATTTTATTTTGAAGGTATAAATGAGATCGATCAAATAAAATTGATGGTGGAATGTTTTTTGATAAAATATAAAAGTATAGTCATTGAATAAATAAATAAATATGAGAAATATAAGGCAAAGGTAGAGTTAAATGAATAATTATAAGCTTGTGAAAATTTGCCAACAAATTCCTAGGAAAAATAAAACCTCACAAACCAATTGTTTAAAGTTTTTATGCATGACTGAGGTAATTAGCACACATATTATAGAATAAGAAAAAAATGTCAAGACCAAGGTGTTTCAAAAAAAGGACAGGTTTGACAGGTAAAAAATACTCAATGATTTTGATGAGCTAAAATAACATATTTAGGAAAAGTGCAATGAAATAGGAAATACTTTAAAAATTTCGTAATGGAAGTCTATGGATGAATAAATGATAGTGTATGAGGTATATGAATATATATTAGACTCCACATGGTGAAAAAAAAATCAAAGGAAAATAACAAACTTTTGGCACTAAAGAATTTATCTAAGGAAATTATGAATAAACTAATTCAAATTCAAGCCACATTTTCTAGATGGGGATTACTTTAGGATGATATTTGAAATAAGAGGATAAAATTTTTAGATGAGACATGTATGGATGATGAGTTGTCTAGGGATGGCCATTAAAGGTAGTGTGGAGTGATGTTGACCTATAATATAAACATGTATATAAGTGTGCACCTCATTTTTCTAGTACCTATAATGCATAAGAGGGACATGTATTTTATATAAGTAGCATGTGAAGGCATAGGGTGAAATAATTATATCTACTAAGTACTACCCTAGTTTTTACAAAGTATCATAGATAACCACCAACATTAGTAATGTGAAATGAATTAGTTTAAAAAAGTAAATAAGAAACCTAAAATCACTCAAATCAAAATGACCAACCAAATTAATTCTCAGTATGTGTTGATGGTGGAACCATGGTTAGTACCTAACATAGAGTTTAGTGAATGGGAAGGAGATTATGCAAACCAAAAAGTGAAAATTTAAGAACACTTATGCAAAAGAGTTTATTGTAATCAACACACACCCATTCTTTATTTTATTTTAAATGAAGATCCACTATATTCTAAAAGGCTTAGGTCTATTTTGAAAATCTTTTTTATAGGTCTTTATATGTGAACCTAACTTCGTTGTTTAGTATAAATTCTAAGAGACATATTCATTTGTTTGTCTTATTTTGATAAACATATTAATATTATTTGGGAATTTTTTCATGTGTATAGGTTTTCAGAGTATGTGAAATGATTAAAAAAATTTAAACTTTGTGTATTTTTTATTTCACCAGTTGTGTTTTTCACATATTTTTGATCTTCAAAACTTTTGTCCACAAAGTCAACTTTTAACATTTTTATCCTTTGCATAATTTTTCCTTCACGAGAAGTGTTCATTGGAAAAAAATTTAATATAATTTTATATTCACAAGTTTTGTTCATAAATTTTGCATATTTGGGTTTTTTTCACATCTTTTATCACAACTTTACCTTCACATATTTTACACTCCATAAGTTTTGTTCAAAATTTTAGTAGTTCACAAACTTTGCATTTCACAACTTATCTTTAGAATTTGTTTTAACAAAAGGTTTTCTTCATAGGTTATGTTTTCATGAATTTTTATTCATATATTTTGTTTATAAATTCCATTCATCAGTTGTGTTTCGATTTAATACCCAACACCTAACATTCAAAGGTAAACTATGTGGCATAGTTGGTATTACATAAAGTAATAACAAGATGAAATTTTTCCAAGGATATAGCATGGAATTTTTTCAAATGTATATAAATCCTACATGATATAACCACCAAATTTAAGTGATAAAGTTTGAATTAAATGAATACAATAAGCTTGGAGACAGTGAACATTAATGGTGCATGAAATATAATTAAGTCTTATACTCAAATAGATATCATTGAACTATACAAAGAGATAATGTATATTTATTTCTAATAAAGTTGAGTGAAATTTCACTCCAAAGAGAACTTGAAGGCATAAATATATATTTTCTATTGAGAATTTATCCTAGTAAGCTAATGAAAAGTTGAATTATCATGAAAATCATGTAGTTAAACCAAGTAGAAATCACCTCTTAATCTAAGGTGTTCAGGGGGGTGATGACACCTTTAAAATTATTTATCAAAGACTCTATAGAGTATACATATATTATTTTTTATTTGATTATATTTAACAATGACTATGCCAATTGTTTATCTCTTTGGGACATAACTGAGGACATAGACACCCATTCACATAAATAGGTCTTGACATTCCCACAATAGCATCTGGTAGTAGACTTAATACTATTGAAACATCAATAGATAAATTTAATAGGGGCTAATATTAAGGGGTGATGCCTTGCATCAACCTATTAAGGTACCTAATCTTTGTTGGGAAGGTGACTAGTAGTGGATTCCTACACCACTTGAGTCATAAGATAGTCATCACTTGTATCTCATGGGATGCCTTCTAGAGATATCTACAATTACCAATTTTGGATGCTGAATTTTATGGATACTAGGTATAAATGTGGAAGAATATAACCATAATTAAAAATACTCTAACGAAATGGATCACTCCTAGCAAGGTGGTCACCCTCAAGACTAGGGATCCCATGCTTGTTACCAAGTTTTAGATGGGTATCCACATTAGAATGAATTTTTTGAATATGTTGTATGGTAACCCTATAACCCACTATCTCCATCTATAATGGGTACCATTTCTATACTTGATGATGACTTCCAAGATGACCTTCTCAGTAGGAGAGATAATCAATATAAGGCTTAAAGAATAAATGTTTAAGAATGATAAGAGGCCCTCACATAACCATTTATACATGATTTCTTATCTATTGGATGTAGTCATGGGTACCATCTATATACATAATGGATCAGTCTAGATTCCATCCCTAGAGTATATAAAAAATTGGGTGTGTGACTTTTATTCTTTCTTCTCCTTATATGTATATATGAGGAACATAGTAATAATTATAGAGAATGTTTACCCTCAAATATGGATAGTAACTCATGAATAACCCCTACTCATAATATTAGAGAAAATTAAAAACAAAATAGGGATAAAGGGGGATTACTAGCTCTACCTTGAATACACTATGATTATGATCATGGGAAACAAGGTTGCTCCATTGTGTCTCCCCAAATCAATCCCATAAAAATTGGTTGAGCAGGAGATTGCCTACCATTTTGGTGGAACATGGATGACCACTTGAAGAAAAATAATAAATGACAATTTCATGGTTCCTCCTTAATGATTTTTTGGATGTGTTATATCATAAATAAAATTTTGGATAAGTTGGAAAAAGAGCATTATTCATTGGATGCTTTTCTACATAGGGATTGGGATGATCATGACCTATTCCAAAATCACATCCAAGGCTTGGGTATCCTGTACCATCTTGAACCTTATGACCATTATTTCATTTTTTTGAATGCAAAATATGATGTTGAATTTCTAGAGAGCAAAGGTAGATAGTTTAAATGAAGACATTTTGAGAATTATTCAAGGAGAGCCTTATATAATAATTACTAATGTATACACTATAATCCCTCTTATTAGATGGTCTAATATAGAATATTTTACCTTAAAAACATTGTATCATCCTCAAGACCAAGGAATCTATTATAGGCCACCACCCATGGTGATGATAGTAGTCAAGTCAAATCTAGGTGTGGGTGAAACACTAGTTGTTTCAAGTTCATCACAAAGACCATCTCAAACACCACCACTTGTAATGAAGGATGTTAAGTAAGAACAAGATGTGGAAGAAATAATAGCTACTCCTAGTGATCTAGGATGAAAAGTGGGACCAATTTTTATTGATTTTTATGATGTAAAAGAAGAAATCCTTTTTGTTTCCTTCTCAATTCTAGTTGTCATAAGTGTAGATGTTATTTCTTCCTCCACTCACTAGACTTCCCCCTTGGCTGGTAAGACCATAATTTCTTATAAGAGGAAGCCTAGAGTTATTATAACCCCTATGGATATAATTTATAAAGATCCACTATAAGAGAGGACAATGGACCATAAATAAATATCCATCAAAAGGGAACCCAAGGATGAAGAAGAAGAAGATGAGGAACTATAAAAGACCTAATTTTTAAGCCTTCAGGGGTTGAAAGGAAAATCACCACTCAAAGGTGACAATTTAGGTAAGGATAATTCTCCTTTAATTACCTTTATCCCTATCATTTCTACATTCCCTTTACTTTCTTCTATTTCTCCTACTACTTTTGTTTCATTAGATCCTATTATTCTTAGTCATGTTATTTCAACACTTCCAATTATTTTTAGTGTTGAGCTTATGTCCCAAGCCCCTATTATCTCCACTTCCACTATTCTCACCTTAGTCACCATTCCCCCTACCACTCTTATGAATAAAATGGTTCATCTCAAGAAATTCAAAGGAGCCATGGTAAGTTCCTAGTTGTATGTTTCCTCCACCCAATTAGGATTGCAAATGTCCTCTTTTATGTCCACCCAGTCTACTTATATTATTTTATCAAATATATAAGGAAATAAATAAAATTATGTATATTGTTCATCTAATGCTCCAATTTGGTGGTATATATTGGTCCAAAATCATTTATCCATCATTAACATACCCCTTTCAAGCACATGTTTTAATTCAATCTTTAGGGGACCTACTGACAAAGACTACTACTATGAACACTTAACTAGTTGACCCTAACCAATTGGTGATTCCTTAGTGGGATATTAATTTGGAGGCCCAATATTCCCAAAGGCTTAATTTAATTACAATATATATTCCTATGATGAGTTTCATATTTGATAAATCCATAAGAACCATCCAATAGGTAAAAATTAGGAAGATTGTGTAAGGAAATTACTTAGATGATTTGTAACAAAGGAATTATATATTGCAAGACTAAGAGTAGAATAAGCATATCCACAAAAATAATTGGTGAAATAGCATAATACTTGAATATTATAACTGATCCACTTCAAGGGGTCAACCTTCACAATAATGAAATAAGAATAGAATTCATAATATGATGATAAAATACTAACCGCTACCTCATATAATAATCTAATTAGCCATGGTTATTTCATAGGTTGACCATATTAAGAACATTGATAAATGAAATAAGATAATATGAAGGTGGGTAATCCATAAGTTAGCCACACATATCCCTAGATGCACTATATGTTAAGGTCTTAGCATGCCCCTCCCATATAAAACAACATTATCCTTAACATTAAATCAAACTAGGATGTTACTATAAGAATGCTTCATCCTCCCATGTTGCATCTTCAAAATGCAGGTTCTTCCATTTTATCAAATATTCCTTAATCACTCTAGTCCACAGTTTCTTAGTGCATATGTGAAGGATATTTTTAAGTTCTAAAATGACTCAGCCTTGATCATCCAATTTAGGTAACTCATTCTAAGTGGAAACTCTATGTCTAATTAGCTTCTTCAGGTAACGTACATGGAATATCAGATATATGTGAGTTAACAAGGGTAATCCCAACTTGTAAGCCACACTACCAATATTATGCAAGATCTAATAATGAACATAATACTTAGGTGATATATTGTTATCCTTTTTTTATTAATTTAAATAAATATGATTATATGTATAAAAATACATAAATACCAAATGACCTATGTCAAAATGTCACTCACTATGATGTTATCTATTTGTTGTTTCATTAGATTTTGTGTCATTGCTAAATTCTCTTGTAAATTAACTAGTACCTCCTATTGATGGTAAATGTGTTCTTTAATAGATTAAACCTTGGGATGAATGGTGAATACTAAAGTGATGGATGGGGGATGATACCCATACAATTTCACAAAGGGAGACATATTATAATAAGTGTGAAAAGAAGTGTTATACCACCATTTAGCAAGTGGTAGCCAATGAACCAATTTGTCTTTTTTGTCAAAAACAAAACAATAAATATACCCTTCTAGACATTTGTTGACTACCTCTATTTTTCCATCAAATTTAGGGTAATAAGATGAGATATGAGCCAATTGGATGTCTAAACATGTAAATAATTTGATCCAAAAATTATTAGTAAATATGGGATCTTGATCACTTACAATGATCTTTAGAGTACAATGAAAATTTTTAATTATATTGAGAAAAGTAGAGGTTACTATACTATGAAAAAATGGTTGTGATAAGGATAAAAAATGAACATACTTGGTGATTCAATCCACAACTTCCATGATAAAAATATTACCCTCAAACTATGGTAACCCCATAATGAAATCCATATAAACCTCTTTCATATGATAACTAGGGATGGATACAGTCTAAAAAAAACCAAGGGTCTTAATATTTTCACCTTTATTTTATTGACATACCATTTATTTAGTCACATATTTTTTGACATCCACCTTGATTCCTTCTCAAAATAAATCTTTCTTGATTCTATGATATGTTTTCAAAAATTTAGAGTGACCTCCAAGTGGATAGGCATGAAGTTTATGAATAATTTTATGTTTGATGAGAGAATGATTACAAAGGTATAATTTATTTATATTCAATAATTTTTTCCTCTTCCATGTAATTTTTTAGATTCATCATAACCTTTTTGAAGATTGTGAATCAAATCATTTGTATCACTATCATTCTCCCATTCTGATTTTACTTCCCGTAGTCAATTTACTTGCCACATGGTCATGGTGCATAATAATGCCTCAACTGATTCATCTCACCAAAAGAGGGAATCTACCACCACATTATATTTTCCTTTCTTATACAATATTTCAAAATCATAGATATCATTTTATTCACCTATTTTTTATTTAGATGACAATCATTATTTTTAAAAATATTTGAGGCTATCATGATCAGTATTTACTTAAAAGTGATGACCCATTAGATAAGGTCTCTATTACTTCACTACATGAAAAATAAAAACCATATATTTATCATATATTGGTTTGATCCTATTTTTTCCCTTTAATTGGTGACTTTCAAATGCCACTAGTTTGCCTTCTTGCATGAGTACAACCCCCATACCATCCTAATGCATCACACTCCATAACAAAAGTTTTTGAAAAAATAAGAGTATCCAAACTAGAGTTGTACACAGCTATTTTAAACTATTCAAATGCCTTAGTATCTAAATTAGTTAATTATAAGGAGTATTTATTCAACAAAGAGATGAATTGGGATGTAATGTTATCATAATTTTTTATAAACTTGTGATAGTAACCAATTATCCCTAGAAATCCTTAGAGGTTATTAAGGGTTTTGAGAACCTGCCACTCCATCATAATTTATGTTTTTTTAGGATCAAATTTAACTCTTTCATGTGAAATAATATGACCCAAGTACTCCACCTATTGGACACAAAAAGTGCATTTCATAGGTTTGGAATAAAGTTGATATTATTCTAAAACTAAAAGTACATGTTTCAAATGATTTAAATGGTCCTCCCAATTTCTGTTATAGATGAGGATATCATAAAAAATCATGAATACAAAATTTCTTAAAAATGGCCTAAAAATAGTATTAATCAAACTTTGAATGTATATGATGCATTTTCTAGGCCAAAAGACATGACCATAAATCCATAATGGCCTTCATGAGTTCTAAAAATTATTTTAGGTATGTCCTCATCATGGATGTGAATATGATGATATCCAGAGAAAATTTTTAACTTGTTAAAATAAATAACACCATGAAATTCATCTATCAAATCATCAATTATTAGAATAAGAGACTTATCTTTGATTATGTACTTATTGAGTTATTTATAGTCTAGGCACATCCTCCAACCATCATCCTTCTTTCGTACCATGACCACTGGGGTGGAATGTTCACTTTGACTATGTTAGATGATTATTTTCTCTAACATATATTATACCATATTTTCAATTTTAATCTTCTAGGTATAGGGATACCTATAGGATCAAATGTTTAGGTATGTACTTCCTATAATGAGCCTAATGGCATGATCATACACACAACTTAGAGGAAGTCATTTTGGCATGCCATAAAAAAAAATTGAATTTTCATCCAACACTCTTTGAAAATTAGGATGTGTAGAATCCTTGGTTTTCTGAACCTCTATGGAAAATAAGTGTGCCATAAATCCTTCTACACCTTTTTTGATAATCTTTATCATCTGGTGCAAACTAACTAGTTATGGAGATTTACTAAATAATACACATAGTTCAAAGGTCCTACTTTTTGAATATAATCTCATGAATAATTCATATAAATTCATCTCAATACTACCCAAATTGGTGAGCCACTACACTCCCAAAACAATATTAGATCCTCCCATAGGAACATGTTTTTTTAGTGGTGAATCTTTATTAATTCATGAATATTCCATTTTTTGAAACCTAGGTTTGGCTATTTTTTCAACCCTAGAAAGAGTGTTGGGTCTCCAAAAAAATTAGGTTATATATATGATTTAGAGGTCAATTCACCTACCATTGACAACTAATTCCATAATATTGACTATAAATCACCATGTCATAAGAAGACATTCTGCACTATTTAGCCAACATCTATTATAAAATGAATACTTCATATCTTAATATAATATATTTCTTAGATGATCAAGATCATAAATTTAAATTTCAACCCATCCTTAAAAGACTACATGGAATCGATGGCAAGGTGATGACAATAGATAATAGATAACAAAAAAAATGGAATGACTCTATAGGTTCTAGACATCATCTAAAGGGTCTTGATGGCATCCAAATATATTAGTTGATGTTCATAGGGCCTAGATGCATCCTAAAATGTAATGATGGTGGATAGATAGATTGGATGATTTTTACAAGACCTAGATGCCATCCACTAGGCCTAAACAGTAACCACACAACCTAGACAATGTCCATAGATTCTAGATGTTGTCCATATAGTTTAGATGTTGACCAGATAACCTAGATGATGTATATATGGTCCAGATTCCATAAATTGAGTCTAAATAATGACCAAACCATGTGAATAGCATCCAAAATATTTAGACATCAGCCATCAAGGTTAGATAGTGACTAAACTACCTAGATGACATCAATCAAGTCTAAATTCCATCCATCAAGGTTATATGGTGACCAAATTATGTGGATAGTATCCATAGGTTTTATATGCTATCCATAAGATATGGACATGAACCAAATAGCCTAAATGGTATCCATAGGGTTTGAATGTTATTTAAATGATCTAGATGGTAACCACATAAATGAGATGACATCTAAAAACTTTGTACATCATCCACATAATCTAGATGATGACTAACTAGACTGGATAGTGTCTACAAGGTCTAGATGTTTTCCATAGGATATTTATGGTGAGTAGGAAGAATGGATGACATCTATGGGGATTGATAACCATCTAAAAGTCTTGAGTGAAGACTAGAAGTACTTAGCAGTGCCTAGCATCTATAGGGACTTTGATTAGTGACCACATGGAAAGGATGACCAACTACATAGTGCTAAAGTGGCAAGCCATAACTTGTCCATCAAAAAAATATATGCAAGTTTATCTAGTGATAAAGGTAAAAATTAGGCAAATTATTAACGATAAAGAGCATATTATCTTATTTTGGATATACAACAAGAGTAGCCAAGCAAAGTCAACCTGTACCCACATAGAATATAGATACTAAATTATTTTCCAAATTTCTTTATTTATTTTTAATAACTATTATTTAAGATTTGAAGGATAATGGAAAAATATTTATAGATGCAAATCCCTCCACTGAGCATGGTTTTTTAAATGAAATATTTAATCATAATATTTCTTCACCATTTGAAGATATTATTGATGATGACATGCCATCACTTGAAGACATACCCAAATATGACATGGCTATGGTGAATGACAAACCAAATGACATGATACAAACATTAAAATAAACTTCTACATCTCAAAAAACAACTTCCATGGAAAATAAAAATCCCCAATTTCTACCCATGAAGAGAATACTTGAGGACATTGAAGATGATGATATTAGTAGAATAGATTAAAGTAATAAAAAATATGTGAAAATAAAGAGAATCCAATGGATAATTAGAAGGTATTTTAAGTTCGACTAGGTAGCCAAATTTCCATTCATTGAACTAGTAGATCCAAAATATAGTGTTGATACCACAACTGAATGTAAATACACAATATGTTCTTGGAAATTAGGAAAGTACCACAAAATGTAACTTATGTTAGACCCAATCAAGAAACATTATGTCAAAGTTTATGTTTGTTAAAAAAATATGGACAAATTCAAAAGACTCATAGATGGAAATATGCCAATGAATGTATGCATGTCAGATACACAATAGAGTATGAAAACAATTAGAAACATTGCAACATCTTGTTGACAAAGGATGAATAATTATAACTCCAATATTAAATTTTATTTAGTTAAATTAGCATGCAAAAATATATAGTTTTCAATGATCTATCATATTCTTAAAAAAGTAGACCTAGATCTAAATTTTTAGATTATAAAACTCTATTTCAACATAATGGATTTCATAACAATCCAAAATCACATTGATCAGATGAAAGTGCTTGGAACATGGAAAAATGTATTGAAATGATTGAGAAGGAAGATTTGAAAGAGAAAAAAATTAAAAGACAAGTTTTATATCAATGTCCATTGATGAGGTCAAAATATTTGAAAACACAGCATGGGTTTGCATCCATATTTAAACTTTTGATAACAATTTAAGGATACCTCATCTATTAGCTATACATAAAATGGTCAAAATTTTCAATGCAAAAAACCTTTTCAAGTTAGTTATTTCTAATTTTAAGGATATTGTTGGGATGGAAGATTATTCTATAGCTATGAAATTGGTGTGTTGGAGATGATGGTGCAATAGTGATGTAGGGGAACATAAATGTTTTGTGTGTTCAACTACATATAATAATTACCCCATATATTATTTCAATTCATTTCATGACCCATAGAATGAATCTTGCATACAAAATTGTAAATATGTTTTAAAATGATGCAAAAGTAGAACTTATCCATGCTTTACATGCTTATATGTCCAATAGTCCTAAAAGTTTTTTATCTTTAAAATAAAATAAAATTGGGGTTATCAATGGTAAAAATATTCTAAAATATAATGATACAATATGGATTCCCATGTATGATCCAACATGCAGAATTTTTGAAGATTATCCTTCATTGGTAAGTTTCATGTTTAAATACTGAATGAAAGTCAATAAAAAAAAGATCTATTGTACCATTTAATAGATTTTAAAATGCTTTTGAGACTATGAAGTATTCTCCCAATGTTGAAAAAAATAATTTTTTTGATGAAACATGCTCAAGAGAGATTGATATATATTTTAGAATTCATACATTTGAGAAAATAGGTTTGTTAATCTCTAGATGTCTTGTACTCGGGATAAAATAGTTTTAATCTTCTTATTTTTCCTAGTTATAAAAATTTAATAGATATTATGGATCTAAAGTCTTATTTAAAATTCAATATTCATGATCATATTCATATCTTTGTGAATGGAAAGGAAATACAATTGTACACATTTTAAAAATGAGTTGATTATGTAGGTTTAGAAATCAAAGAAGTCCCTATAACATGTATTCTTTACGAAACCATGATAATGAAAACACAAATAAAATTGAGAAAGATAAAGGATAGCTTGCTTATGGAAATTGGAGATTGGTTTCAAAGGGATGAGTTGATTGAAGCCATGGTAGTGGTGAATCCAATATTTTTGAGAGCTGAGAATGGTAAAGAACAAATCAGTAATTTATTTTTGAGATACATGGGAACTCTTATTAAACATTTTTTGAAGTCTATAAATATCAATAGAGTTGAAATTATAGGTATTTTGTGAAAATATTTATTGAGAACATAGTCTATCCATTTTGGATTCATAATGATTGATCAATACAAGTGTCTAAAGGTTATAACTAAAAGTGGTGATATTACAAGGCTTTGGAAAAATTTGTATCCTAGTACTGTCCTATAGGAATATATAAGTGAATATTTTTTATTTTATTAACTCTACAAAATAATGATTCTGGTCTCTATGAAAGATAAAAGATTCTTTAGTAAAATACATTTTATCAAATCAAAACTTTGTAACATATTAGATATAAATCTAGACACATGTTTGAGATTGTATGTTTTACATTATCGAGTGGATGAATTTACATATGATAGATCACTTAAAATTTGGAATTTGCTTAGTCAAAGAAGAGGAGTGACCAATACAAAAAATGACATAGCTAATCCAAATATTGAAACTATATTTGCATTGGATACGGTACATACAAAAGATAATTATGAAGAAAGTGCTAATCAATAACTATCTTAGCTACCTAAATACTAGTATGCAACCTTCAAATTTCAATTCTGTAATTGATTTTTATATTATTATTTGGATGATAAATCATTAAAATATTTATATTATGTAAATTGAAAGAATTAATAAATTATGATACTATATTATTTTAAAATAATTGTGTTATATTGCAATTATTTCAAGTTCAAAATTTTTTAAACGTGAATTTTTTGTTTCATAATTTCATGTGGTTGGAAATATTATACATCAATTAATTATGATATTATCATTGTAAATCTCAACTAGTAAATATCTGAAATTAATAAAACAAAAACTTATTTTTAAACTTTCAAACTTTAATTTACAATATAAACTATCCATTTTCAATATAATACATATATAATGCATAGAATAAAATAGAAAGAGACTTAAATTTAATCTTACAATTTTTAATTTACAATATAAACTTTTTAGTTTCAACATAACATATATAAATATGTACAGAATAAAATAGAAACATAGAATTAAATTTAATCTTGCAAACTTTAATTTACAATATAAACTTTCCAGTTTCAACATAACATATATAAATATACACAAAATTAACTTTTCATGGATAAAATGTACAGAATAAATAGAAATATAGACTTATATTTAAATTTTAAAACTTTAATTTACAATGTTAACTTTCAAAGTTTCAAGTTTCAACATAATATATATAAAATCATCAATTACAAATTACTCAACCCATTTTTATTAAATAGAGATAGATGCACTCAATATTTATCATTCCATATGAGCTCTAATTTGTTTTTCAGATGTGGATCTTTGTACCTTAGCTCCCCCCTTCCTTGAATTCCTATGTAAAACACCTTCTATAACAAGATCCTCAGTTACAACATTAATAATTTCAACCATTGATCTTTTTTTATGTGTTTCATTTCCTACCAATAGGATATAGGGATTTGCATCTATTTTCTCCTTGATAATAACATCTGGATCCATTCTATGCTATTTCATTATCCTCCTCAGTGTGTTATTCTATTTTTTGACTATCATAAATTTTTATTTAAATGCAATTGTTGCATTTAAGCTTTTTTGTGCATTTTCTAGATCAATATTCAGTACGTGTGTTTTATTCTTGAGGTTATTATATTTTGACTACAATTTGGAATACAAAGTTGGTTAGATAAAAATTACAAAATGGTGATAAAAAATGGGAAAATAAGTAATTACTTACTAAATATTTATCACTCTCTACATTAGAAATGAGATAAAGGTTTTAATAAGCCTCTATCTTTGCATTCAAATTTTATAATCTAATAATCATAATTTCTAAAATATTATCATTATAAGGATTTGACATAGAAATGGATCTTGATCCAGCTTGATTCACTAATGCATCAATTTTATACTAATAATCTTAAACCAAAGAATATAAATAATATCTTCAAGAAAGTTATGATAATGCTCATTAATTTATTTTACCAAAGCCTTTCCCCAAATCTCCCACTATTTCAAAACTTTCAAATCAATCTATACAATGTCATCTAACAAATCAAAATCATTATCTATAACAAGATTATTCAATGGAAAGGATGTCAATTTGTCAATAAATTCTCCTCATCATTACTTGGTTCAGGTGGTGAACTAGAAGAACCACATCCAACTATTTTTCTCAGAGCCTAGAATTGAGATCCTTGAATGATATGCATAAAAAATATATCTATAGATATGGAATTAATACCCTCAAGGAAAGCATCATAATGATCATTTTTTTGTAAAAATGTTGTGGCAACACCAAACACTCCACCCATATAAAAACTAGGGAAATCCAAGGTTGTTATATGCAAATTTATTCCCTTGCTACCTATTGGTATTGGTAAATTACACCCCCTAGTTTGTATAGCATAGGGGGGATAAGGCAGCATATTAATTATCATAAAACATTTCCCTACAATAATAAATTCCATAACTAATAAATAAATAATCTTCATCAAAATTAAACTGAAGTTAACCTGAAGGTCAAAGATAATAGACTTAAGATCCATACTCTGAGTTGTTAATATATTTTGTTGTGGTGGACGTGGTGTAATAAAATCAAACCATCAATTTTCATGAAACACTCAAATTCTCATACAATCAAAAATTCAATTTAACATATTAAATTTCATGTAATATAAAAATAGCATAATTTCAAACATGAAGTCAAATACCTTGTACAGGAGGTAAATGTTACATAGGTTTATAGATAATGTTGCCAATGCCAAACACCATTTCAAATCACATGAAACATTAATAATTATGATTTTTTTTATTTTACATCAAATTTCAATAAACTTTAAAATTTTTCAAACCTAGATTTAAGGTTAGGGATGTGTCGTTGGGACCTTGTCGATGTGTAGTACTAGGTGAGATAGATCTATACATTTTCTTATGCCATTTAAATGGTTTTACCGTATTAGAATTTGTATCATCACCTCTATTATAATTATAATGCCTAGATCCCTTGAGGGGATGGTATTTATTCAGTGAAGCTTCTCTTTTGGATTGAAACATAGATTCTTTTTTATATAACAAGGAAACATACATAATTAGTTTAATATTTGAATTATAACAAAACTAATAACATAATAATTTAATGACTTAAATTTACACTTAAAACTTACCTCTAGATTCATAAGGGCCACTAAATTATATTTAATATTTTCATGAAATATTGTGGGAATAGTTGTTCCCCTCATCTCATGCTACACCTCGTAGTAGAAACCTAATATATAATTAGAAACAATTTTTTTGGAACTGATACTTTGAAAGGCACAATCCAAATCATTTATTATCTTATTGGAAATGAAGGTAGACCAATTGAATTTTTCTCCTCTAAGAGAATAGAAAATATATGTTATAACATAAAAGGGGATGTTTGCAAGTCTTCTCTATAAAACATTCCTTGCCTGGAAAAATTCAATGAGGGATTATAGATATTGGTTTTTATATTATAAATTGAAAGACCCCTTCTTGAATAATTAAGGGTGCCTTATATGGAAGAAAAAAAATATTTACAATCCATAATTGAGACATTTAATTTCAAATTTCATACATAAAACATTAAATATCAATTAATGAAAATAAGATAAATATTACTGGATGAGGTGGATGTATCTACAACCAAGTGATTTTTGACATAAATTTTATCTTCATCAGATAAAACAACTTTCATGGTCACAACCTTGATGTTTCTATGTGGTAGTCCTAACAATCACTCGATATCTTAAAGAGTGATGCCAAAAGTAACAGTCTAAGAGTTGAGGCTAAAATAAAACTCTTAAGTGGATGCTTTGTAACTAGACATAAGACTGTTAAGTAAAATTGTGTCCATCTCATAGTGGGGCATGTAAATCAAGCCTCTCAGACAACACCCATCAATCTAATTTTTATATGTGTTTCATCTTCTAAAAGCCTTAATGTTTTTAGGTAAAAGAAAATCTTGTAGCAAAATTATGAATCGGTATAGAGGATATGGGGTTAGAAGAATTGAAAAATGAGAATAAAGGATGAGTTATAGTATAGAGGTATGAGATAAATGAATAAAATAAATGGGGTGAGGGATATATATATGGCCTAAGAACTCAACCTAAGGATTTTAAATGGCATCCATGTTTTATGGATGTTATCTATACATTCTAGTCATTGCCCACATGTTGTAGACAACATTAATATGTTTAGACAACATCTACTAAGATTAGATGAAGTCCGCTAGGGTTGGACAACATTCAAACCTAGTGGATGGAGTTTAGAGCATGTGGATGATGTTTGGAGTGCATGGAAAATATATAAAGCATGTGGCCACCATCCAGAGACCATGGATGGCATCAAGAGTGTGTCAACATTGTCTAAAGTATGTTGACATCATCCAAACTTGGTGGATAGTGTTTAGAGAAAATGGATAATGTCTAGAGTCTTTGGATGACATCTAGAGTGTGTATAAATTATCCAAAGTCCATGTATGGCATCAAGAGCATGTGAAAACTATTTAGAGTACATGGACACCATATAGAATAGGTAGATGCCATTAAGAGCATGTGTATATTGTCCAAAGTGTGTGGATAGTGTCCAAAGATCTTTAATGGCATCCAATCAGACTAAAGTCTCTTTGAAATCAATCATGATGGGTCCAAACTCTAGAAAAATGGTGCATATTATTAACCTCACCAGAAAAACTACTTTCCCTTCAATTTGCCTCCATTTCAAAACTAGATTTTCAATATTTGCCAAAAAATTACATAGGTATTTTTCCTAGGGGCCCTTAAAAAAACTTGCATTGGAATAACAAACATAAGGGATTATAACAAGTAGTCTCCCATAGAGATCTTAATTTTATGGCACTTTCTAGAATAGTTGACTATACCACCATCTACAATCATGACCTAAAATTTTGGAGATGGGTAAATGAAATAGTTTAGATAAGTATCCAACTTAATATTAATGAAGTTATGTGTACTCCCATATTCAATTAACATAGTCACCTTCTATTTATTTAGGAAACCTACCACCTTAAGATTTTGAGGAGTACTAATGCTAGAAAGTGAATGATAGGAAATAGTAGGTTGAGAATCTTTAGATTCATCATTGGGTTCTTACAAACCGACCCCTAAAGCCTCCTCATCTTCTTCCTCCTCATGGGAATCATCAATGTAAAATAACTTATTTTTAGCACATTTATGTCCTTTACTCCATTTTTTATCACAAAAAAAACATAAACCTTCTACATGATTTTCTTCCACTTGCTAAGGTGTCAATCTAGTAGGCTATGCAAATGATGGTTCTAGGAAGGTACATTCATGGAGATTGGTGAGAGATCTTCATTTTACCATCTCTTTTTCCTTATCCATGTGTGATCTTGGTATGACACTAAAAATGTACAATAATTCCCTTGATCTAATTACCATAATATTTCTATGGAGAGTTACTATTGTTAACACTCTATCATTAGCCTATGAAGAAGTAATCAATATTTCTAGGTAGATAAATGTACATTTACGAGGCACTCCTAGCCTTAATGTTAGTTTCCTAGCTTTGATATAATTCCTCATGTGAATCAAAATGTTTCAACATTAAAATATAATTAGTTGTATGCATTGCCTCCTATGATGAAACACATAATGAATCAAAATTATGGATTATTAAATAAATCTACACAAATTAAAGGTCATTAGAAAAACCAACATTTTTTCCCATCTAATTCTACAATTCCTTAAGGTGTTGAATCTACTAAAGTAGAATTGGATTCTATAAATAGAATGGTCCAAAAATTAAGTAATGACTTCTTAGGCATGCAAAAGAAGATTATTAATGTTACTAGTAACAATAATAATCAGAATTATGGGTTTCAAAGATATAACATACCTTTCAATAGGTCTACAAATAATGTAGAACAATAGTAACCTAATAAGTTGTTAGAAATCAACATAATATAGAAATCTCTATGAAATTGGTGTAGATTTCACAATACATCACAACATGGTGATCTTGAATGTCTTTAATTTTATGTAGCATTCAATATATTTCAAATAAAAATGGTGAGGCAAGATTTAATGAACAACCCAATAGAGTTCCCCAATGAGTCTAGTTCCTCAAGCACTACTATGGTTTTTGAAACTCATGAGTTTCATTTCCTAAATGATAATGATAATGTATCATAGGATAATTCTGATGAGGTATATTCTTTCCAATAATATCATTGAGTAAATTATAATTTGAGGAAAAGTCAACCCTTCACAACATCTACTCTTCCAAATAATATGGCTATTCCACCAAATTTGAAGGGTGATAATAATATGCCTCCCCAAAAAGGTAATTATTATCCCTAGAACAAAGAGTTATAGAGTAAAGTAGGATACAACATTATTGAATACATGAAGAAAACTCAATAAAACTTCACCTTTTATGAACTAGTTCAGATCACTAAAGAGAAATATTTCTTATGTAGGTATATCATACAAAAGTCTACTATAGAGAAGATAAAGGTTTCCCATACAAATGTCCTATACAAGAGTAAGATAGAACTTATTCATTTTTATTAACTATCAAATAATTTGTTAATAATGTTCACAATTTTTTAGTTGATCTTGGAGCTTTGGATATTATGATGCCAACTTTTATTTGTCAAAAGCTTGGATTGACTCCAAACCCATCTAAAAGGATGGTCTCATAGCTAGACAAAATAGTGGTGCCTATGGTTGGAGAATTAAATTAAGTACACATTAAATTGGATTACAAGACAAGTGTGTATATGAATATTTATATACTTTTGGTAGATATCCTGGAGGGATATGGACTACTACTGAGTGGAGACTAGTCAAAGACACTGAACAAATATTTAGAAACAAACTTCTCTCATATTTAGCTATGAAGGAGAGGTGTTGCAAACTATATTATAATTAATTAGGAATCAAGAATTAATCAAACCATAAAAAATTATAATAATAAGAATGAATATGTAAGTTATAAATCCCCAAATCTTAGAATTTATACCTTTACCAGAAAAAATGTAATGCAAGAACTAGAAGTCTAGGGGCCTTCCTAATTATGGACTCTCCATTTTGATGGTAAAAGATCCAAGAAAATATTAGGCATGGGTGTTGAATTAGTTGACCCACATGATAATAAGTACATGAAATCTTATAGGTTGTAATTCCCTTACATAAATAATAGAGCAGATTATGACACATTGATTTTGAGACTATAATTCTCTCTCAAAAATAATGTCAAGAAATTTATAAAATATGGAGATTTGGAGTTGGTAATTAATAATGTTAGAAATAAATAATAGTTCAAATTATTATATCTAAATAGGTATAAGAATATATCTATGGATTTTATTGAGTTATTTTAATCCTTCAATATAGCAATTTTTCCTAGAAAATAGAATCAAGATGCTAACTCACTAACCACTTTAACTACCAATTTGGTTCCATTGCAGGAATCCAAGGTGTAGAGATTTTCAATTAAAATCATTTATTACCCATTTATTCCTAATAATGTGTAAATTTTATAGGTTTTTGATGATGATTAAAAAATTGTCCAATTCTAGAAAACTTTAAAACAATTCAAATATCAAATCATTGATGATAAATAAATTAGTTATCTATGCCAAGAAGAACTGAGATAAATAGTTATTCAATTAAAATAAAATCATCTTCCTTTAGGGATGGTTTCTTTGGAGAGAGAATTCGATATAGATGCCTAGTCTCAGTAGTTGAGGTAACCAAAAGTCAATGAATCTATGTGTAATAAAGAAAAATTTGGGGATGAAAGTGATCCATGGTATGTCGATATTGGTCTCAACTGCACTCTAAAAAAAGACAAAGGCTAAATTATTTACTAACCTCATATAAATATGTGATTTCATGGATGTATGAGGACTTGAAGGTTTTTAACCTGAGTCATCACCATTACAATCCTACTAAAGCCAAACCATAAGACATTCAGTCAAATATAGAAGCTAGTTAATCCTATCCAAGAACCACTCATCTAGAAGGAAGTGGAGAAGTTGTTAAGTGCAAAGATAGTGTTCCCTATTATACATTCCACCTTGGTTTACATCTTAGTTATAATTAGGAAAAATAATGGATAAATTAGATTATGTGTTGATTTCAAGAACCTAAATAAGGCTTATGTGTACCTTCCTTGTATGAGGTGATCCAAATAGTAAGTGGTTATGGAATGATGCCTTTTTTGGATAGTTTTTAAGGATATAGCTAGGTGATGTTTGAATATCAAGACATAATGAAGATTTCATTTAACACATAGTGGGGTACTTATGTATAAAAGAGGATGCCTTTTGGCCTAATTAAGGCATGATCTACCATTAAATGAGCCATGGATGATGAATTTCAAAGGGCTAATAAGTAAATACATAATAATTTACATGGATAAACTTAGTATTTTCTTAAAGAATATAATTGATCATGTAGGCCATCTACAATCAATATTTAAAACATGGTGAAGGTTTGACATCTCACTAAACCCTAAAAAGAACATATTTGGTGTTATTGAGGGAAAGCTCTAAGGTCACATTATCACAAAATAAGGAATCATAATTAACCTAGATAGAGTTTAGGGGATTTAAAAGATTTCATTCCCAAAGAACAAGAAGTATCTCAAGTCTTTATTTAGAAAGATAATTTTTTGAGGAAGTTTACCTTGAGTTTTAAAAAAAATATTAGGCCTCTAAATGCAATATTAAATCAACATGCTAAAGTGGAATGGACATTATAGGCCTATGTTTTAGTTAATTTCACTCATTTTTTAGTTTGGAAGTAAAGTAATGAAACTAGTAATAAGGTGTGTGGAAGAATACCTAGAAAAATGTGCACATGAATCTAGATGATAGTGGGAACTTCTCTTTGGTTAGGAAGGACTAACTTATATATAAGAAAAACACTCAAAAAATGTTTGTTATATGGATGGTTAAGTGGACTACCTAGCATGAGCTAGATTCAAGAAGTATAGTGCTTTATTAGGAGGTTGTCAATCCACTATTACAACAATTAAGATGATAAAAATGAAAATAAAAGATACTTGAATTCAATGATATGAAAGTAAATATATGAAATAAAGAGAAATTAAATTATTATTTAAATAAATAAATAAAAATATCAAAACATGGGTTAATACTTATGCTATACTAGCTTAGGTCTATTTTTTTAAAAAAGAAAGGTTACCATTATCAAGAAGAAATAAAGAAAAGTGGGTTTCGTTGGGGATAAGGGGATCAAAATAGCTTGATATATTTTTATGTCATAGTGACCAAAAATGGTTAGGTTATCTGGTTTTGGTTGATGAAACTAGCAATAGTTGGGTAACTGGTGATGTTTGAGGTAACCATCAATGGCTACCTATGTGTTCTATGAAGATATTGAAGTGGATTTTTAGAATTATGGATAAGTAGGTGTGGGTTTTGATATAGGTATATGGGAGGGATAATTAGATGTCAAGAGGTCTGGTTGGGGTAGGGAGCTTAGATGTAAGATGAATCTATGAAAACAAGCACAAGATACCTATAACTTGATGGTAGAGGGCTGAGGCAATTTGGCTAGAGTGATAGTACTTTGGCCTTCAAAAGTGACATGGATAGAGGTTAAGGTATTAAATGATACTAATTTATTACTAAAGGGATGATGGATACCTACACAATAAAATATAATATCTTGGACATGAATTCATTTATGGATCCATTTCACTTCTTCCTCTTCTCCTTTTGTAGGATGAAGTTGCTAATGGGGATGGAGGAAGTTACTAATTTGATAAGGGAAAAAGATTCTAATTAAATTTTTTTTCAAAGATGATTTAATTCACCCAAGGAAGTTACTAATTTGTGCAATTATTAACTTGCACAAATTTGGAAGTTACTATAAAGTAGGCTTGTGGTCTTAACCAATGATAAATAGGGTAACCAACATTGGTTAGGCTAACTAGTGGTGATCGAGGGCTTGGATGAAAAAGGGTTAAAAATTGGATAAATGGATTAAAAATTTAAGTCAATGGTAAAAGGTGAGAAATGAGTTAGACAGATGACTAGCTAATTTGAGGATTGAAAGGGGTCCGTGGTGGTTTGCCATCAACACCTAGCCAAGGTGCAGTTTTTGAGTGTCTACATTTTCCAACTTTTTGTTATGTGGCTTTGGTTTGATAAGTTTAAGAATAAAAATGAATGGATTTTTGGTCAAGGTCTGATTACCTCAAGTATGGGAGGAGGTACCCCCCCCTCAAACCTAAAATCAATAAAGTAAAAGTGAAATCAAGTCAGGGTGTGACAAAAGGTAAATGGGTAGCCATGAGTGGGGTCACATAAAAGGTTGGGCATTTGAGACATAAACATGCACACAAAATTAAACTAAGAGTGATAGTCAAGATTGCGAAAAGTTGAAAGTTTCCAATGTGGGTAAAAATAAGGGCAACGGTAGAGGGACTTTGGATAGGGGTGACTAGTCCACAACATTGGTCATAGTTAATCAAGCCAAGCCTATCAAGGCATATTTTTAGGGTTAGTGTTGGTCATAAGTATCTAGGGTAGGAAGTGATCCCACAAAACAACATAATAGGTTAGGTTTTACATGAGGTGGTGCAAAGTTAAAAAGTGTAACATAGAAATTTTGGTTGGTGTAGTCAAAGTGACCATGCAAAGTTGTAAAACATGTGAATGATCTAGGTTAAAAATAATCAACATCAAGTGGATTTGGTGTAGTAGGTGTTAAGTTGGGTATGGTTTGATAGGTGATGGTCAAGCTAACTCTATAAGCGCTAGGAAAGTGTTTTCTACCTACATAGTTCCATGGACATGAAATCTAAATAGAACTTTAGGCCAAAAGTAGTTCTTTTAGTGTTGATTACAAATTTGCTCAAATGGGTCACCCCAAGGGGATGAAGTACAAGATTAAGATGAAGATTCAACACCTAGGTGGGGTGCCTAGAAAATTTTATCAATTAAAAGGATAGGAAAATTTAAAGGTGAGAAGACATATATTTGAGGGTCCTGACTGATGACAGTTAGGGGTTACCCCAAGGGTCAACTGATGATGGTCACCTTGATCAATGCTGATCAGGTGAAAACCCTAAATGGTAGAGAGGGTAAAAGTAAAAAAAAATTTCATGTGCTACATTTGACATTTGGAATTTTATTCAAAATGGTGGAATGTTTTATTTTCTTGTAGTTATGTTTATTAAGTTAGAGGTGACCGAGTGGTAGATTGATTGCAGACAAGATGGAGGGTGGATGAGGGCATGACCATGAGGTAGGATGGGGTATCTAACCATGGAATATATCATGAAATGAGGTTGGTTTTGTTTGTTAATTAGATTAATTTGTGTTTTAGAGAGTGGAATTGAAGAGAGGGAGGATTAGGTAATAGTTTAGGGTTTAGGGTAAACGGTTCCCTAAGGTTATGTTTTGGTGATTTAGGAAAAGATTTTGGATGAAAGTGATGGGGGAAGGGTGTGTTTCATTGTTTTTTGGGTAGGATAAGAGGTGTAGGTATGTTAAGTGAGAAATATAGGGGTTATGTAGGTGTTTTAGGTCATGAGTTTGATCTTCATGGTATTAGCAGTCATGCACAGTGATTAGTGGTAGTTTAACCTAATCAACATCGATCAAACCCAAGAGAAAAAGGGTCCTAAGGGATTAGTAATGGTTATAGGAACCATCAATGGTTTAATATTTAGTGTAAAATTTTATGAAAATGTGTAAACGTTGAGAAAATTTGTTAGAAAATATGTAATGTAGAGGAATACTTATTAAATAAGTTTAAGATGGTAAAATGGGAAATGTAGAGGAATGTTTATGAAAGTGTTGAAAGTGATAACATGGATAGGTAGAATATTAAAAGAGAGAGAGAATAAGGAGGATATTTAGATTAAAATATAAAACTAAGTATATTTGTTAATGTGAATGTTTATGCAGGCCTAAGAATAGATTTATATGAGGGACTAAGTCCCTATGGTTTTTATCAAGGTCAGAGATGCAATGATGGATGGTGAGTGGAGACATATGGAGGAGATGGGCCTAGGGTCCATGCATCATTATTAGAACCTATTGAGGGATACATCCATGATTATCATACTCAATGTGATATGGGACCCAGTGATGAACACTTTCTAGTTGCCAACTATTGAGATAACCATCCTTCTAGAGGATGTCATGAGGATTACATGGTTACCCATTCAGGTAGATATAATTTACCATATTGAGATTGAGGGGTGAGATTACCATATGGATCTATTATATGGTGTGGAATGAGTAGAAGATAGGTGTCATTCAAGAAGATTTGGGATAAGGCCAATGTACTAGAGGGCCCTTAGGGATAGATGTTTGATGACATTGATGATTATGGTAGTGACCTATTTTTCATTTCCAGATTTGAGCCACGAGAACTTCCCATATTTGTTACTAAGAGTGTTAGTATAGATTATATTGGGGAAGACTATGTTCAAGTGGGCCCCAATGTTATTGGTTTAGATTTATAGGGATCTCTAGGGGTTTTAAGCCCATATATGATATGGGATTAGTGTGGGATTCATGTTACATTATTGTCATTCAAACATATCTAAGTTTTGAGACCCTTAGAGCTACCAGTGGAAGGTTATATGCTACAAATTATAAAGTGGGGTTTTTATGTTGGAGGTGAGATGGTGCCATGATAAGGGTATGTGGAGGAGCTAAAGACATTGAGTTGTTTGAAGATGCACTGGAGATTTTAGTGACTAGTGATATAGTATGGTGACCTTACATGAGTTGGTCAATATGGATTGGGTACAAATTTCACATTGTTGGCCTATAAAGTTGGTGATGGGTATATGGGAGATAGGACAATGAGATAGAGTGTATCCCATTTGACTGAGTGTAGAGATAGTTTAGACTATGACAGGTGATTCCACATAACTTCTTAAGATATCAAAAGGAGGAGGTAGAGTTCTTCTTACCTAAGCCGCAACCATAGGAAGTTGGGTGGGACTATGAGGAGCTACCATTTAGAGTATCCATGGATGATACATGGATAGTTTATGGATACGTGATGTGGTACTAGGGTAGGTATGTCATAATAGATTTTGGATGGGATGATAGGGGCTGATAAGCCATGGACATAGATGCCACAACGACATAAGCATAGGTAGACAATTTATAAGGATATGTGGCTGCATTATAGGGTCAAATTGTAATGCTACAGGGTCAAGTGGGGTCCATCATGATTGAGCAAGATCAAGCTCAAACCCAGGCCATAGGTTTATAGGGATAGGTGGTCACATTATAGGGCTAGATTGTCATATTATAGGGATAGATTATGGTGGTTTTAGTTAAAAGAGACCAGATATAGGATATCCTTGGATTGGTTACCCAAGAGAAGTATAGCCTTAGGTATAGGGGAGGAGATGTAATAATAGGGGTAGTGGGCACACCACCTAGTTTTGTTCCATAGGCATTATATTTGGATACTATCCAAGAGTTGAGGTACTATGAGGCCATAGTACTTGATCATTTCCCCATAAAGCTAAGATGGGGAGAGTACATGGTTAGCTTGGTAGGTGATATAGCTCTTACAATATTGAGATAATGGGATTTGATAGTGGCTTCCCAAGTAGGTCTCCTAAGAGGACCACCACTAGATGGTAGTGAAAGTGTGGGTATTGGTGGGGCTAGTGGTAGTGGTGCCACCCAAATCTTGATATATTTTATAGCTAAGAGGATAGATGTATACTATTTTGATAATAGCCTACATGCTAATGATGCAAGATGTATATGAGAGTGAGAGTTACTATACACATTGATATGCATTATTTGTTCATAATATGATTTGCATGATGTATATACTAATTTGAGATGTGTTAACTCAGATTAATTTATGGATGATGCTTATGTTATGATTAATGATGTTTATGAGATGTTATTTATTGGTTATGTTCAAATGTTTATTAACATTTATGGATGATACACATGATGTTGCATGCTTAGCATATTTATTGGTTGATGGATATGATGATGACCCTTTATGTATATGATGATGCATTTGGTGTCGATCATGATTTTTATTGTTATATAGTTTAGGTTGCACATGAATGTGAACATTTGATAGATAGGTTTTGATGATGTTGTTTATGAGTGACTAAGAAATTATGGTTAGGTAGAATGAGGGTGTAATAACGTGATAATATGGTTTATAGATATAATGATATGGGGATGATGCTAATGATGATCTAATAATGTACAAATGTTACAATGGCATTTTGTAAATTGTTTCAATTTTATGGTTCCTAATGTTTTTGTTTATGGATAGGATATATGTTTGGTTTAGATTTACCTTATTTTTAGTGCATAATGTCATGATTGTGTTAATGGGAATGAAAACACATAAATTAGGTATAGATGAAAAACCAAATGTGAGACATATGACCATATGAACTAACAAATAAAGAATAATAAAAAGGCATGATATTTCTAGTTGGCAAAGATGTATCAATGAGAAACCATAGTTGGATTGACATAGTGAACATAAACATGTCAAATGCTTCATAAGAGCATACTTTGATTGGGAAAAAGGAGGTCTTTATCACTTTTTATTAAGTAAGCTCATAGTCCCTTTATCTCAGAGAAGAGGTGGGTGATAATTAGAGAGTTAAATGGGAAACAAGTGAAATGATAACCTAATGTGGGTTACCTTTCCCTTTCTATAAGTGACCAAAGAATCATAATAGATATGTCCATGCATTAATATGAGATGTAGACTAATCAATAAAATATATAAGAGCCAATTAAAGTGTAATGGGATAATGCATAGACTTTTTGATGTGAGAAGTCTATGAATGACACTTATAAGAGATAATTTCAGCTTACTTTATCTAATTTTTTCATAAGATTGTTTGTTGTTTTTTCTATTTTTTTTAATTTTATCGATGCAAGAAGCTTCAAATGATTATTCCATAGACATCCTTTGAGGGAGTGGTCTAGGATTGTATTTTATAGCTATCCTTCAAGGGAGTAGTATATTTTTAAGCAACTTTTAACTATTACATAGTTGTCCTTCAAGGGAGTAATCTATAATGCTATAGATATAGATTAAAGTGATATTTTGAATGCATTCTATACATGGAAAATTCTATTTATGATTCAAAATTTGACCTTTATAGAGTCAAAGATTGAACACAAAAGGTTAATGTTAAATGGGGAAAGTGGTTTGAGAGCCAACTAATCATGGGATTCCATCTAATTAAAGATGAAAAGTATCCATGAGAACCATCCCATGGGTAGAGCCATGGTGCCCATACTTAGAATTAATCCATAATTATGATTGATAATCACATTGTTCTTTGTTGTAATTGATTATTCCCAAAAGAGTTAGGGATAAAAAGGTGGTGAAAATCTCATGAACCAAAGGATGAGCTTAAGTTAGATATATAAATGAGTTTGATCCTTGTTTAAATAATAGAAAGGATGAAAACATGAAGCATTGAGAGGCTTAGGTCATGGTTTTCCCTCAAGTGAGGGCAAATGATAAGCTCTTAATCTATACTTATGGGTTATGATGTAGGGTTTGACCTAATTAAAATCAAATTTTCCCTTTTTCTCTTCTCTATATTAGTTACATGTTGGTTCTCCTTAAGGACAAGGTCTATGATTTTGAACTCTCACTCTTTTAGGTGTTCATTATATGCAAATTTAATCCATTCTTGATAGACATGAAGATGATTAAGGGCAGTGAGGTGATGTTCATTAAGGAGTTTAAGATGTGTGAGGCATTTTCAATGATAGTCATCCTCAAAAAGGATTTCATGTAAATATATGCTAAGGGATGGAATATAGACTTTGAGAAGAAATACTACCTTGGCTCCAAAGACAAGAGAGAAAGGGGTATCACCTGTAGAAGTTTGAATGCTAGTGTGATAGGCCCATAAAGCAAAGGGGATATGAAGAATCCAATCTTGAGCTAAAGAACTTATAACTTTGGTGATCATTTTGATAAGAGATTTGTTCAAAGATTTTGATTATCCATTGGCTTATGGATACTAAGATGAAGAAAAACTAAAATTGATGCTACAAGAATAACAAAGACCTTAAAATTTTTGGTTTTAAAATGATTTTCTATTATCGATGATGATCTTATGGGGAACATCAATGTGGCAAATGATATGGTGATTGATGAAGTCAATAAATTTTTTGGCTTTAGTGGATATAAGGGGGATGTCCTCCACCCATTTATTGAAATATTCAATGGAGATAATGATATATTGATGTCATTGTGAATAATGGGGGTTGATTTACCTAATAAGGTCAAGACCCTATTGTGAAAAGGGCCAATAATTGATATATACTTGAAGGCCATGAGGAGGTGCATGATGTATATTAGCATGTTGTTTACATTTGACACACTTATTTACATATTCATAATATTCCTTGTTTAGGTTGGGCCAATTTTAACCAAGTCAAAAGATACGTTTATAAACAGCTAAGCCACTAAAGTATCCCCCATAGATTCTATCATGCATTTCTTTAATGGCATAGGAAACTTCCTAGTTACATAGGAAATAGAGGAGGCAATCAAAGCCATTTTTGTAAAGGATTATAGCTATTATGGTGTAACGAGAGGTATTCTGAAGAAAGGCTCTTTAGGTATTCTTTGAAGGGTTGGGAGGAATGATGCCAAAGTTAAGGTGGTCAAAAGCTTGGTCATACCAAATGTTAGAAAGAGATGTTTCCACATTATAAATGGTAAGAAGGTCAAAAATAACATATGAGGGTGTGATAAAGTGGTGGATGGTGATGAATAGTTTAGATTCAATGGATTGATATGGGGTTTGGGAAGCAAGGGAGGCAATTTTGTCTATAAACTTGTTAGAAGATTGAGGAACAAACTAGATAAGGTAGTGATCAAATGATGCCAAGAGTACATCTATAAGATATTTATACTTCAAGAGGACATAATTTTTACATTGATAAGATCTCATGACTTAGTTGATGACCAACTAGGAGTCACCAAAGATAATGATAGTTTTGACTCCCAAAGCTAAGGCAGTTTGGAGACTTATAACTAGTGCTTCATGCTGAACCATATTTTTGGTGCATTAGAATTCAATTTTAACTAAAAGGGGAAGATGTTAAACTTTGAGGTGAATGAGATTAAATCTATCACCCCCACCATATTGGAATTTATATCCATCAAAAAACATTGTCATTCGGAAGGTGGGTTCTTCTTGTGAAAGAGTTGTAATAGATTCATCTAGAAAAGTAAGAGGAAGAGGTTGATTATTGGGTAGAGGGGCTTTGGATAATTGGTTAGTCATGACATTCCATTTAATGAAATTTTATATCAGGAACTAAAGATAAAAATTAGATAAAATCATGATCTACTTAGCCATACATTAGTTTTGATATGGATTAGAGTGCATAAACTTGAGGGGGTCAGTGTTAGTGATAAAAATGTTTTATGATTAAAAAGGTAGTGATGGAGCTTGGAAGCCACAAAAACTAAGGTGAGACAAGGTTTTTTAAGATGGGTATACTAATTTCATAGTTGATAAGTGTGTTTTTGATTTAATATACATCTTTCTCTTTATTCTATTCATCATGATGAGTGAACATGGCCCCTGGGGAATGATCAGTGGCAGATATATAGGTAAAAGGGTTAGTCTTCCTTAGGAGGGGTGAGGATAGGTGGAGAGAGAAGATACTCCTTAATTAAATCAAAGGCTTATTTACATTCCTTGGTCCATCTAAAAGAAGTATCTTTCTTGAAAAGATTATGGAAGGGTTGGCATTGATTTGATAGTTGGGAGATAAAATGATGGATAGATTGAAGTTTGCCATGTAGGTAGTAGAGTTGTGTAAGGTTATTAGGAGGATATATCTCCAAGATTAATATAAATTTGATGGGGTCTTTCTCTATTTTATGAAGATAAATAATAAAGCTAAGATTTTTTCCAAATAAAACCCCAAAGATGCATTTATTGGGATTAATCCTGACATGATAATGAATTAGGTGGTCAGATATGAAAGTAAGAACTACTAGGTGATCCTTAAAATTTTTGGATTTATCAAGGAGATCATCCACATAGACATCTATGATTTTATGGATGAGATCATGAAATATGTAGGTCATGGCCTACTAATAGGTTTTTCTTGCATTTTTTAGTTTGAAAGGCATGACACTATAGCAAAAGGTTCCCTATGGGGTGATAAAGGAAGTTTTATGCTAGTATTTAGGGGAAATAAAGATTTTATTATATCCTAATAAACCATCCATGAGAGATAACATTTCATTGTTAGATGTAAGATCAATTAGCTGGTCCACATTTGGTAAAGAAAAATCATCTTTAAGGTAGGTGAGATTGAGATCATGTAAATAGATGTAGAGGCAAAGTGCCCTTGTGGTTTTTATGATAAGAATGATTTTAGAGACCCATTTTGGATATTCAATGGGCCAAATGAAGTTAATAGATAAGATATGTTGAATCTCTTCTTTGACTAGGAAATCTATGTGGGGATGCATCCTACAAAGTTTTTACCAAACTAGCTTAACCTCAAGAAGGGTGACGATGTTATGGAGGGTAATAGAAGGGTCAATTATGGGCATGTCCTGATAGGACAAAGCAAATGATATGGTATGGTCATAGAGGAAAGAAGGGTAATCATGTTACTCCATGGAATTTAAGGATTGGCCAATTTTGATAATGCAGGGGTTATCTTGAGTTCTGAGGTTAACATCAATGGTTGATTCATTCAACATGTTTTGGTTTTTAGGAGGTAGATATTTATGGATAGAATAATCCTTGACACCAAGGTAGGTAAGGATGGAATAATCATCTTGATGTTAAATGTTGTTGATTGTGGCAGCGTTGCATTTAATCATTTATGGATGGATGAGAGGAAGGGTTTTAGTTTTTCCATCCTTTTGTTAAGTTAGGGGGCCTAAACTAATAGTATCGAAAATAAAAAGTTAGATGGGATGATGTCAAAGTCTTATGATTGTGGGGAAGGTGGGGTTTAGGAGGATGGAAGATCTTCATCGATGGTAGTGATGGGTTTTGATGAGGTGGGTTCTTTTGGTGGTACAAACCCAAGGTCAAAGAACTCATGAGGTTTTTGAGTTTTAATTATGGGTAACTTGTGATGTCCCTATTCATAAATTCTAAGGCTAAACCCCTTTTAGGTGTAGCTTTAAAGGTAAGTTTTATCAAAGGTTATTTTGTCTAGGTAGGATAAATTGACTATGAATGGTTAGTTGAATGGAATAGTGACAGGAGCAAGAAGTGGATGATCAAGTCCCCCATAAATAATTTTTTTTTTTTTATTGGGGATCCCAAAAGGGATAATGGTTTTGCTGTTAGGATCATAGGAAGGGTCATATTTGAGATTCCCATAATCTTTCAGAGTAGGGAAGGCATTTAAGGATAAAACATGATATTCTCTAAGAGAGATGTGAAGGTGAGGGTGAAGATGTTTAGTTTTGGTTGGTGGTTTGAGGGGTTGATGCGTAGGTCCATAGAATAGAGGCTTTGGATTTTCCCTTATCCTTATTTTGGGCTTGAGATTGGGTCACAACGTGAATGGTGTGGATAAGGGGGATTGATTCTTATTTTAATTCTTCCTTCTCATCCTTAGGTAGGAGAGGGAGATTTGGTAAAGGTTGGGTAGGTTGGGTTGATGGCAATATTCATAATAGGGATAAAAAGTGTTCATCTAATAATAAATCATCCTCATCATATAGGCTATGAACAAGTTCTTGGAGAGATTTGTAGTTCTCTATGTCATGTCCTAGTGCCCTATGGTATGAAAAAATTAAGTTATCATTGAGCCAGGAGGTTTTAGGGCATGAAGGGTCAAAAGGTTTGATAGGAGGTAAGCTAATGGAAGAGGTTTGAAGTAACCTTTGAAAAATGGTTGAATAGGATTCAAGTAAAGTTGTTGGAGGAAATGGGTTTTTGGTTTTAGGAGTGGTAACCTTATCAGGTGTAGGTTTTATTATGTAATTTGGAGTTTGAGGACTGATTTTAGTTGATGGTTTTGGTTGGGTCTACTTGGTTAAGGTTGGTTTGAGGGTTTGAGATTTTGATGGGGAGGATTTGGATAATGAAGGTTTAACTATAGGTGGTAAAGTAGAGGTAGATAGGTGGGTTAAAAATGATGGATAACTAGAGGGTTTGATGGGTGTAGGTGGAGAAGAAGGGGATGGTTTCTTAGAAGAAGAATAGGTAACTAAAATGGTGGAAGGATGGGGTCCTAAGATGGAAGGTAAGTAGGATGGAGGTGGTATAGGTCTAGTTCGAGGGAGAGCTTTAAGGGAATTTACCATCTTAGTTGGTTTAGTTAGAGGTTTCATTGGTGGACTATATGGGGTTAAGTCTATCCCCAAAGGAGGGTGAGTATGCCTAGGTGGGGGAAGAATGCATAAGTTCTTGATTGTTTTGGTGGTAGGATCATAAGGTGATTTGGCAATTTTAGGTGGAGGTTCAATTGTGGTTTTGGAAGTGGTATTTTATGAATTTATAATGGGTTTAAGGGTGGATTCAAGTGAAGTTGAGGATTCAAATTTGTTTAGGTAATGGATTCAAAGATGATGCAAAAATGTGGCTCTATCAAAGTTGGGTTGAGAAGTGAATTCTAGACTTGCACTAGTCTAGAAAAGGGTTTGTAGATGGTTTTAGTTCTTTGGTTATTGGTTTCAAAACCTAAGACCTTTGGTGGAGAAGAAATAATGGTTTATTAATTTTTGTCTTAGATGGAAGGTTTAAAACTTTATGGTTATATAGATGAGTTAATATCCACTTTTGGAATGGTTTATGAAGGGAGAGCAAAGGGTTCTATGATAGGTGAGGTTGGTGTGGCATCATGAGTGGAAGGGATAGAGATGGTTGCTTCCTTTGATTAGGTATCTAAAATAATAGAGGGTAGTTATACCACTTAAATGGGTGGAGTGGGAGAAGATGGTTTGGTTAAATCAATGGTTGTCTCCTTTGGTGTTTCCCCTAAAGGAGAGGTAGATAAAGATAAGGTTCCATCAAGGGAAGAGAGAGGGGTGGTTGATTCTTCCATTTGGGTATATGAAAGAATAGAAGGTGAGTTTAGTGTTTCCACTTAGGTGATTTATGTAATGTTCTCTATAATAATGGGATCATTATTAATGACATTGATTTTATGTGCCTCATGAGAGAGATGATTTAGGTTTATTGTCATGATGTTGGGTGGAGGGAGAGTGATTGGGAAAAGGCTTATGGAAGATGTCAAGGGACTAATTAGAAGGTGCATTGGTATTATCAAATAAAATTTCTCCACTATCAATCAAATTTTGGAAAAGACTTTTAAAGGTATTATATCTATTACTTTCATGTCATATAACATGGTGAAAGGCATAATGGTCATTTTCATTATACCACCCAGGAAGGGGCAAGAAGAAACAAATTGCTAAGGTGGTTTAATTGGTGGAATTTGGATGAGTTTTGATTTGATTAGTTTATAAAAAATTAATGTGTATGATTCTCCAATGGGAGTATATTATCGTGGAGAAGCTTAGTTTTGGTTTTATTTTTATTACTGAGGAGAGTTTGAAGAATTAGTTCAAGGTAACTGGTTGATAGTTGGAGGTGGAGTAGTTTTTAAAACAACTAAGTTTGTAGATGCTTTTGATTTGGCATTGGGTTGGTTAGTGGTTTTAGTGTAGGAAGGGTCATTAGATTTAGAACTAGAATTTTTGTTCCATAACTTTCATTTCCCTTCATCAATGGTACAATTTTCTATTTTGTGTGCTATGGCGAATGCCTCATCAAAAGTTTTGAAAGTTTGAACTTGAAGAGTGGGGATGATGTGTTTGGCACAACCCAAAGATAAGGGATCAATAAATTTGAGTTATGGTAATGAAAAATAAATTTGGTTGATAAGACCTCTCCATCTAACAATAAAATTAGCAATTGATTCATCATCAAATTGCTTAATGGAATATAGATTAGTGATAGAAAACTTTTTAGATATGTTCAGAGAAAAGTATTCCAAAATGATTTGGGCCAATTGAGAGAAGGAAAAGATGGAGTGTTGGGTAAGAGAACTATACCAATCAAGGGCGGGTCCTAAAAAGGACATGGGGAAAGTTTGAAGAAGGAGAGCATCATCCTATGTGATTAAATAACAAGAATGATGGAAGGATCTCAAATGTTGTTGGGGGTCCTTTTTTCCTTAGAATTTAGAAAACTTGGGTAATTCCAATTTATGAGGATAAGAATGGATAGGTATGGGTGTATGAATGGGTTCATTACAAATGTGATCATAGGATAAAAGGTTATGAGACCCAAAGATGGATGACTCTAAGTTTGTCATTTTATCCATTAGCATCTTGATCAAGTTTGGCTGGGGTTGGGAAACTACCTAATTAGGAGGCACATTTTGTTGGATATGGGTGGAAGATATGTTTGGATAAGTGATATAAGGTGATAAAGAAGCCACATATTGGTAATTGGTCACAAAAGGATGGCATGGTATCATATAGGGGTTAATTGACACAAATAGCTAGGTAGAAGGTGCTATGTACCCTTGTGAATTAGATACATATTGATAGGATATCATGGGCACTCATTGAGGAATAGAGGTGGGTTGAGTTAAATGTATGGCTAAGGTGTTGGGTTAAGGTTGAGTAAGTTGAGGTTGAGTGGTAGCTCTAGTGCTAATGAGTGGAAGTGTTTGATGTATAGAGAGTACCATCTTCTAAAATGGGGTAGAAATTGATGGGTTGGTTAGGACAAGGGGAAGGGTGGAAATATGGTAAAAATATAACCCCATGGTATTTGGAGTATATGTAACTATAGGTAAGGTTGAACCTATATGTGAAGTGTGGGGTGTGGTAGGATGTGTCTAGTTAGAGGTTGGAATATTAGATTGGGTTTGGGTAGTAGTAGTAGTTGGGATGTTGGAAGAAGAGGAGGATTGGGTCAATATGGTATGGGTTGAAGTGTTACCCACCATAAGGTGGGGGGAAATGACATAAGGAGTATCCATTAGAGGAACCCAAACAATAAAGGTATGATTTGGTAAGTTTTTGAGATAGTGTCAAAGAGAAATCATGTTGTTGTCAATGAACATAGTGAAATCTGAATAAAATTTATAAACAACTAATATTATGGTAGGAGGGGGAGAAAAATGATGGGAACCCTCATCATTAGAATTGTATTCCATGGATGAGGAGGAAGAAGGTGGTGGTTGAGCAATTTTATTTCTCAACTATTATCTAGTAAAGACCATGTGAGAAAATATGAAATATGATGAAACTTACACCTCAAACAAAGAGAAATCAAAAGAAAATAATTCAAGGAAAATAATTCATGCACTAAAATTGAATTAAATCATATAATTCTTTCTAGGTTACCTTTGGATTATGCCTTAGAAAAGTGTGAAGAGGGAATTTGGCTTGTAAATCAAGTACTAAAGAGGAAATCTAAGATTAGTTTCAGGTTGTTTAGGTTCTCAAAAGGAAAAATCTATGTTGAACTTTGGTACATGGATTTTTATTGGGGCCTACCCCCTAACTTTACTATCTGACAATAGTAAGAGTGTCAGGTGCTTAGTTGAAATATAACAATTTCAGAGTTTATGCTCAACTAGAGAGCTACATTGTTCTCCCCTTGGTGGTGAAATCCAAGTAGGATAGTTAAGAAGGGGCAAGTTTTCCATTAGGTCATGAAATCCTAGTCATGCCTTGTCTCAGGTATGTTTTGATGTGTTAATTTCTTCATGGTTCAACTTAGTGTGTGATAGCAAGTGAGAAATCTATGATTTATTACTTTGCCCACTATGCTACTAGATGAACTAAGATAAACATATAATAATTGTATATAAGAGTTTTATTTTAATCTTAAAAAGAAATTTTCATATTTATTTCAATGGGAAAATAATAAAGGAAGGAAAAGAGAACTAGGTCGCACTAGGCACGCCAAAATCTTTCAATTAATTTCACTCATTTCATAGTTTGGAAGTAAAGTAATGAAACTAGTAATAGGGTGTGTGGAATAATACATGGTAAATTGCACACATGAATCTAGATGATAGTGTAAAATCCTCTCTGGATAGGAATGAATAACCTACATATAATAAAAAAACCTGAAAAGGGGTTTGTTAGATGGATGGTTGAGTGGACTGCCTAGCATGAGCTAGATCCAAGAAGCATAGTACTTACTAAGAGGCTAAAAAACCATTGTTATAAAAATTAAGATAATAAAAATGAAAATAAAGGATACTTGCATTCAATGATATGAAATTAAATAAACACAAGAAAGAGAAATTAAATTATTGTTTAATGAAAATGACTAAAAATAGAAAAAACTGGGTTAATACTCATGCTAAAATGGTTGGGGTCTATTTCAAAAAATCAAAAAGGTTATTGCTATAAAGAATATATAGAGAAAAGTGGGTTTGGTTGGAGATAAGGGGCTCAAAATATCTTATTAGATTTTTGTGCCATAGTGACTGGTGACAGTCATTTTAATCAGCTATAGTTGATGAAACCATTGATAGTTGGGTAACTGGCAACAATTGAGGTAACTATCGGGGGTTGGGCTAATCATCAATAGTTGCTTATGTATTATGGGAGGATATTAAATTGGAGTTGTATAATGATGGATAATTATGTGGGGGTTTTGATATAGGTCTGTGGGAGGGAGAATAAGATGTCAAGAGGTCTGGTTAGGGTAGGGAGGTTAGAAGTAAGATGAATATATGAAAAAACACAATATACTAGTAACTTGATGGTGGAGGATTGAGGTAATTAGGATAGAGTTATGGTACTTCGGACTTAAAAAGTGATATAGATAAATGTTTCAGGTCTCTAATGTTACTACTTTCTTTTTGAATGGATGCTAGATACATACATAAGAAAATACAATAGCTTGGACATGAATTCATTTTTGGATCCTTTTCACTTCCTCCTCTTCTCCTTTTATAGGATGAAGTTGATAATGGGGATAGAGGAAGTTACTAATTTGATAAGGGAAAAAGATGCTAATTAATAATTTTTTTAAATATGATTTAATTTACATAATGAAGTTACGAATTTGTGTAATACTTACCTTACACAAATCTAGAAGTTTCTTTAAAGCAGGCTTGTGGTCATGACTACTGATCATCAAGGTAACCATCAATGATTAGGTTGACTGATGGTCATCGAGGGCCTAGATGAAAAAGGATTCAAAAGTGGATAGATGGATTAAAAATTTAATTTAATGGTAAAATATGTGAGATGAGTTAGCTATATGACTAGCTAATATGAGAATTGAAAGGGGTCCATGGTGGTTTGACATTGACAACTAACCAAGGTGAAGTTTTTAAATGTGTATAGACTAAAAGTCATTTCAAGACATCAAGGATTCCCTATCTCTATATTTAGTGTTAATTATATCTAACTTTAATAAATACTTTTTATTATATTTGTTTGATTTAGAACACATGATTTTTATGGTGCTTACTCAGAATAAGGATGGGAGTGAGAATCCTATTGAATTAATGAGAATAAATTTAAAGTAATTAGATATCATTTAATCCATGATAGACAAGTAGGTTTTTTCTCTAATCAAAGTGGTAAAAAAATTAAGACATTTCATCTTAAGAAATATTACTATCGTTATTATGCCAAACCCTGCTAGCAAGCTCACTTTACAACATAATAAATTGGGAGAGCACAAAGGTAAATGGATGGAATTTTTTTAGGAGATTTACCTATAAATCAAGCCTACCAAAATTTTTATATGGAAATGCATCATTCAACTTATCACTAAACTTTACCCGCACATCACCATTAAGGATGTTTGTTAAACTAAAGTATCTAAATGAGACTTGTATATTGAAATCATTCAATATTTACTCGCATGTACTTATTACCAAGAAATAAATAAAGAAAAAATAAGAGATTTAAGGATCAAATCTACTCACTACAAGATAATAAAATGGATTCTCTATAAAATAAATTATGAAGGCATCTACTTGAGATGCGTATTATGATAAGTAGCTCAAGAGATTTTAGAGAACCTACACCATAATATTGGTAGTGGTCATCCATCTATAAATAACATAACATATAATATCCTCTAAATGGGATATTATTATCCAATATTCTTCAAGGACACACACACCCATTTGAGAACATGCCATGAATGCCAAGTTTTGGCTAAGAGAGAAGTGCACACAATGATGTTGCTATAGCTTGTCATTGATATAAGTAAATTTTATCAATGGATCTTATATTTCATTGGTGTCATTAACCTAAATTATTCATCCACCCATAAATTTTTTCTCATTAACACAAATAATTTGACCAGATGAATTAAAGTAGTGGCTACAAGGCATTATAAAACATAAGATGTAATCAATTTTCTAGAAGAAAACATCACAAGTAGGTTTGGTACCCCTATTTATTTATTTTGTGACAATGGGTCAATATTAAATTCATATAAATTCAATGAATGGTACTATGATAATCAAATAATCATCATGTCATCTTCCAAACATTAACCATAGGGAAATGGATTGGTTGAATCGATAAATAAGAACCTAATTGATGTCATCAAAAATCTAGATATAGATAAATCCTAAGGGTGGAATCATTTACTAAAATAATCTCTATATGATGACCAAACAAAACTAAATCATGCCCTCAATGCTTCACCTTACTTGATATTATATGGATGATGATCGTTATTCATGATCATGCTCAAATTGCCAACATATCAATTTATGTAGAAGTATATGGAACCAAATGAGAAAGAGGAGTTTCATTTATTAGATATATTATAAATGGAAAATTTAAGGAATTAATCATTGTTTGATTTTAGTAAACATTAGGACTTGATAAAAATATGGTTTGCCAAAAGATAAAAATTTAAAACATTTATAATATCTGATTTGGTGCTTCTATGGGACAAATCCCATGAAAAGAAAGGATAACATGACAAACCCCATTATGGACTAGATATTATCAAATATAATAAATCTTGGGTAATATTTTTTTCCATTTGAGTGACCTCAAAGGTAATGGATTTGCATATCCAGTTAATGGGAAGTTTTTGAAGCACTACTTCATGGTTATACCATCTGAAGATGTCCTTGAATGACCACAAGTGATGAGGTAGAGGTAGTATTAGGTTAGATTTACTAGTTTAGTTTATTTTTTGTCATTTTCTTTCATTAAGGTAGTTTTCTTGATTTCTAGATTAGCCTTTCTTATTTTCTATTATTTATTTTCTTTAGTTTAGTTCTTTACTTTATAGAATAATTGTCTTTATTTTATCAAGGAAATATAATTGAATTATCTAGGGATAACCAATCAAGTATCCAATTCACTTTAATTTTTATCCATGTTTGAGGTCAAATGTTAAACCCATGATAGAGGTTCTAAAATAGGAACAACTATGGGAAGGGAAAAAAATGGAGAAAAATTGATTTATTTGTAGGTTTTACACCTTTGTGTTTAAGACCTTCAAAATTTAGGTATGCAATAAATTGATTAATTATTATTATATGAAAATTGAATACTTTTATCAGGTATGTAAAAGTGTTTCTCATTACTCCATACAAATTTAGAAAGTTCTCTCATCTCTTTGGACCAAGTATACTTCCAATGTTAATAGTTGTTCAAGGTAATAACCATTGATATAGATATAACTGGTAGGGGCATTCAAATAAATCAAGTTTTTTTACATACACTAACTCACAATGATTCTTTCCTTCCTTCTTATACCAGCATTCTAAAAAAAATAGAGGAAGGACCAATGTATCTTAAAGAGTGATCACTAAACTTAAAGAAAATATAGAGGTGGTCAAAGACTCACATGATGAAATAAGATCAATGTATGACACATCATCTAATATTATGAGGGGAATAAAATAAAAGGAACCAAAGGTATCTCTATCAAAACTATAGACACCCAAATGGTAGCAAAGCAATTATTGAGCTTCCTTGGTTATAATACAATTTAAATAAATTATAATGAAACCTACAATTATTCTAAGTCTTTACTAAAATATTCACAAAAAAGGTAAAGAGAATCACCTAATCATACATAGATCCAAGGTATGATCAAGACTAGTATGTTATATGAAGTTATTTGGAGTCTCTTTCATGTTTTTGTTTCAATCATTCTCTTATGGTATGGTTCATGTTTGATTTGGGGTTGTTAAAAAAAGATTTTGGGTTCTTAAATAATTAGGAGTATTCACCCTATGTGTATCCATTTTTTGAACTCAACAAACCATCATTATTCATTGTATTTTGAATGAGGACCCACTATATTCTAAAAGGCTTAGGTTTATTTTGAAAATATTCTTTATAGGAATTTATATGTGAACCTAACTTTGTTGTTTATTATAAATGTCAAGAGATATTTTCATTTGTTTGGTTTATTTGTACTAAGCTATTAAAATTAATTCAGAGATTTTTCATATGTACAAATTTTTTGATCATGCACAGTGATTAAAAAGTTTCATACTTCATGTATTTTTTATTTCACTAGTTGTGTTTTTCACATATTTTAGGTCTTCAAAACTTTTATTCGTGAAGTAAAAATTTATCGTTTTTATCCTTTGAATATTTTTTCATTCATAATAAGTGTTTTTCAAAACTTTTATTCATATAATTTGGTATTTATAAGTTTTCTTTGCAACTTGTGCATCTTTGGAATTTTTGTTCGCATCTTTTGTTACAACTTTTCCTTTACAAATTTTACACTTCGCAAGTTTTGTTTAAAATGTTGGTACTTCACAAAATTTGTGTTTTGTATCTTTTATTTATAAGTTATGTTATCAAAAGTTTTTCTTTTCAGGTTGCATTCACATGAATTATTCTTCATATGTTTTATTCAAAACCTACATTCACAAGTTGTATTTCAATGTAATACCCAACACCTAACATCTAAAGGTTGACTACATGGCATAGTTGGTATTTCACAAAAGTAACAATGAGATGACACTTATATAAGGCCATAGTATGAAATTTATATGACCATATTAAAAACCTTTGTGGCATACCTACCAAAGTGAAGTGACAAACTTTGAATTAAATGAGTAAAACAAGCATGGAGATGTTGGACATTAATGGTGCATAAACTAGAATTAAAGTCTTATACTTGAATCTATATCATCAAAATATAAAGAGATAACATGAATATTAATTTATAATAAACTCAAATGAATTTTCACTCCAAATAGAACTTTAATCCCTAGATATCTATGTTCCATTGTGAATTTCTTCTAGTAAGCCAAAGAACAATCGAATTATCATGAAAATCATGTAATTGAACTAGGTAGCAATGGCTCTTCATCTAATGTGTTCATGGGGGTGTTTCTACCTTCCAAATTCTCTATCAAAGAATGTATAGAGTATATGGACACTATTTTTTATTCAAATATGTTTAATAAAGAATATGCCAATTATTCAGCTCTTTATGATGTAGTCAAGGATGTAGACACTTATTCACATGAAGAAGTAATAACAACATTTAAATAACATATTTTAATTTAATTTATACCATTAAAATACCAACTAATACATTTTTTAATGTCTAATCCTGAGGTGATGCCCTTCATTAATCTACTAAGGTACCTATTCCTTATTAGGAAGGTAACTGGTAGTAGATTCCTAAACCACCTAAGCCATAAGATAGTCATTGATTGTATCTTAGGGGATGCCTTCTAGAGCTATCTATATTTGATAATTTTAGATGATACTTTCAATGGACACTAGGTGAAAATGTGGAAGAAGACAACCATGATTGAAAATGCTCTAAGGAAATGGATCACTCCTGAAGAGGTGGTCACTATCAAGGCTAGGGAGCCAGTGCCTATTACCAAGTTTTAGATGGGTATCTAAACTAGAATAGATTTTTTGAAAATATTTTATAGTCACCCTAGCATCCATTATCTCCATCTAGAATGGGTGCCATTATTGGACCTAAACATGACTCTTGAGCTGATCTTTGTACTAGGATAGATAATCTATGAAAGGATTAAAGAACATATGTTTAAGAAGGATAAGAAGCCACTAAGAAACCATTCATACATGATGTCATATTTACTATAAAAATTCATGGGCACCATCTATATACACAATGTATCACTCTATATCTTAGCCCCATACTATATTAAAAATTTGGTATACGACTCTTTTTCTTTCCTCTACAATTATGCATATATTAGGAACATATTCAAACTTGCATAAAATGTTTACCCTCAAATATAAAAGGAAATTAATGAATAAAACTTGGCCATAATATCAAAAAACATTATAAATATGTTAGGGATAAGGGGGATTACTAGCTCTACCCTAAGTACATAGTGATCATGGTCATGGGAAACAAGGTTGCTTTATTGAATCTCCCCAAGTTTCTCCTAGAAAAATGGGATGAGAAGGATATTTCTTACCAACTATGGTGGAATGTGGATGAATATTTGAAGAAAAAGAAGAAAGGACTATTTCATGGTTCCTCCTTGATGATTACATGGATTTGTTATACCATCAAGAAACATTTTAGAGAAGTTGTCAAAAATAGAGAGTAATATTCATTAGATACTTTTCCACATAGGGATTTGGATATTCCCAACCTAATCCAAATTCACATCCAAGGCCTTGGCATCCCATACCAACATGAACCTTATGACCATGATTTCATTTTTTGAATGAAAAATATGATGCTAAAGTTATGGATAGAGTAAAGGAAGTTAGTCTAAATGAGGAGATTTTGATAAATATTTAAGGAGAGCCTTATATAAAAATTACCAATGCACACACTAGATTCCCTCCTCTTTTTGGATGGTTGACTATAGACTAATAGACCTCCCAACATTCTCAGTAGCTTCCAGACCAAGGAACCTCTTCCTAGCCACCACCCATGGTGATGAAATCAATCAAGTAGGAGTCAAGTGTAGAGGAAACCCCAGTGGTTTCAATTTCATCACAAGAAGGACCATCTCAAACACCACCACTTGTAATAAGGGTTATGAAGTAATAGAAAGGGTGGAAAAAATTCCACTTACTACTAGTGTTCTAAGAAGATAAGAGGAACTAGTTTATATTAATATTTCTAATGTAAAAGATGAAATGCTACCTATTTCCTCCTTACTTCCAATTTCTATAAGTGTAGACATTACTTCTTCCTCCTCTCATTTGACTTCCCCTTGGCTGGTAAGACCATAATTTTTTATAAAAGGATGTTTGGATTTCTTGGAACCCCTGTAGATACAATTGTTGAATCTCCACTATAATAGGTGCCAAATGGCCATAGACAGACATCCATTAAGAGGGAATTTGAAGATTAAGAAGATGATGAGAAACTACAAAAGGAAAAAGTATTAAACCTTTAGGGATTGAATGGAAAATCACCACAAGGGTGATAATTTAGGTGAGGACATTACTACTTCAATTACCTCAATCTCTATCATTTATGCAATCGAATTGGTTTCTTATGTTTCTCCTATTAATTTTGATGCATTGGATCTTATTACTCCTATTATTGTTTTTTCCACACGTTCATCTATTTATAGTGTTGATTTTGTGTCTGAAGCCCTTATTATATCCACTTTCACTATTTTCATGTCAATCACCATTATTCCTACCACTCTTAAGACTAAAAACGTTCATCTTAATAAAATTAAAGGAGTCATGGGAAGTACTCAATTTCATGTTTCTTCCACCCAATTAGGATTTCCAATGCCTTCTTCTAGTTCCATCTAGTATAATTTTGTTGTTCCATTGAATAAATATATAAAGAATAAGCATGCATATAATATCCATCTAATTCCCTAGTTTGGTGGTATAGATTGGTCCAAAATCATTTGTCCATAATTAACATACCCATTACAAATATAGGATTTAGTGAAATTTTTAAGGGGCCTACTTAATGAGATACTGATGAGGACACCCATCCATTTGACCCTACCTATTTGGTGATTCCTCAATGGGCTATTGATTTGGAGGCCCAAGATTCCTAAAAGCCTAATTTAATTATAAAATAGCTTCCCATAGTGATTTTAATCTTTGATAAATCCATAGGAACCATCCAACAAATCAGAAAGATTAATATTGAGGATTTCACTTCTATGGGTTTAGTTTTGGGGGAAAGATAGGATGTTTTCTCTTTGTCAAAGAGAAATAACAGGAAACTAGTCAAGTCTCCTTACAATTAAGATATGAAGTCCTACTTTAGGGATCAAACAAGATATTTGATATAACCTCATGAGGGTATTGAAAAATATAGGTGAGAATTAGATCAAGATCTTAAACATGTAAGGGAACAACAACAAAAATTACATATCCCTACAAAAAATGAAAATGATGTTAAGAGTCCAGCCCTTCGATTATACAATGTCTTAGATGATATTAGTTTAATGAGAACTAAGCTATATCTTCATGTTATTGAGATATTAAAATTATTAAATTATTTAAAGGAATACGAAAATAAATTTAAATTTATTTTATTGTATATAACTACTAAGGCTTATATTCATTTGGATTTGATGACACCATTATAGGGATCTAATGATCTCAACGTAGTGGTCATCTAGACACATGAGGTTTGGGACTAAGTTTTAATCACATAAGCTTTGATCCCAAAGTTTTTAGAATGTGATAATATAATCTTTCAAATTATGGATGAATTGAAACTATCTCAAGCAAGGGACTCTATAGAAAAGTTAATAAATAGAGATAGTTTTGACCAATTACTTCAACACACTTCTACCAATTTTAAGAAGAGGCTTAAAGGGATTACATTAAAAGAAATTAAAGTAGAACTTAGTTATTTTAGAAAGAATGTTATATAATTAGATATTTTTTAGGTAGATTTTAGGGCCACCAAAGCTAAAAATGCACACTTACTAGTAAAAGTCAATAGAGTACATAGGCCATCTCTTCTAAAATGGACATCATAAGGCTACAACATGGTTGTAGTTATAAACACTATTAAGAGTTGGAGAAAAAGAAAATGGATATGGTCCTACCATTTAGTTCAACCCAATCGACCACTTTTTTTCCTCTTACTACTTCATCTTCGACAATGCAACTATCAACTTCAATTAAACCTTAGTTTTCTGAGGTTAATTTTATATGTATGTTTCATGTAGAGATAAATGATGTAATTAAAGTATATTTATATTTATCATATACATGTAATAGCTAAATATTTTTTTAAGCATATAGACATTACATTACCATGTAAAATAAAGTCTATTTCTGGAAACATAGTTATGATCAACTGTAATTACAAATGTAGGCTTTGTATTAATTAGAACTCATGTTCTAATTATTGACATATAACTTTGATTTTTTCATGTATTTAAGGGATGAGGCAACCCTTCCCCAATATTTTTATACTTTTATATTCAATCTTGAAACATTATCATTATAGGAAGAAGTATTATTGATTTTCATGCAACTATGTCGATGTTTTTCCTTTCTAATTCTATGTAATTAGTTATGTTTTATTTGATTGGTAGTTGAATTCAACACTTTGAAGTGTGTAGAAGCTACATATAATTATTTCTTGTTATTATTTATGTATGATGATTTAAATATGTGAAATAACTATTGAAAAATTAATAAGTATCATTAATCTCATGCAATTAGGTGGACTATTTCAATTCTCTAAGTGTGTATAAGTGTTTTATTGATATAGCCTTCTAGGTGTAAGCCATAACTACCTTAAGTATCTCTCTGATCTGAGTTATAATATATTGAATAATAGTGTGCAACAACAAATCTAAATGGTAGAAACCTTTATTTGACATCCTAGAGTTTACTACATGACTTCTTACCCATATCCCATTGTTGTGTTTACATGCGAGTGTGAAACAACTATTAACTACAAACAATGGTATTAAAACACTTATCCACAAATATACTAGCAAGTAATTAATCCTTATTTTGACAATAGAGCCTTATTTTATGCCTAACTTTCCCATTGTTTATTTTATTTTATTTATATCTACCCACTTTAGAATAAGGATCATCCATCTAACTCAACTAGGTTTTAGCTTTCTTCGAGGTTTCAATCATCCACACATATATCTAGTTAACAACTTGCATGTTCATCTTGATATTCCACCACCTAGTTGTTCAACCCATACCTATAAATTGTGCTAAATTGTATATCACCTCAACTTAAATCCTAAAATGTTAAAGGTTTCCATGTTAAATTTGGTCTATGAAAAAACCCACATCAACAAAGTTGACAGAGAGAATTATTCTTCAAGTAGTGTGGTATTCATAACAATCACAAACTACAATGGATTTAGTGGATATATGAAACATGGAATGAATATAGGGTCTATGTTTTAAGAATAATTAATTAAAAAAATGTATTACATAATTTATTAAAAAATATTATTCTTGAAGGAGTGAAAAATTATTTATTTTAATAATAATGTGATGGCTTTCTCCTATAAAATCCCACCTTCCATCTAAGTTAAAGTTTTTATTGACTATTATGTCATTATTGGTTTCTAATGATATTTTTTTATTTATTATGTATTGAGATAGTGGTTTTATTTATTTATTTATATTTACTTGATAATATTAATGTAAATGGTAGAGTGATCCATTAATGGATGATTATGATACTTTTAAGATTGTTTACTAATTATCTAGTGTCAATGATATGTTTTTCCTTTGAAATTCATATATGATTATCATTTATTATTTTATTATGTATAAGTTTTTTTACTATATTATAATATTATAAGGCATCATGGTTAAATATTTCAAGTCACCTCTTCTAACTAACCCGACACACCTCGATAGTCTCTCTACACCTTAGGTGAGTATAGAAACCTGTTAATATTCGAGTGAAATGATTTCAATAGATTAAGGTAATTACAATGGAATGAACACTCTATTTTATGTATAATATAATACCCCACAAAATAATTAACTTTAAGTGGAAGTTTTTTAACTGCTGTAATTGTTTCAAAATTATTGGGGCAGTTCCAACTTTCACAAAGTGGTGATTTTGCATGAAGACAAAAAAAGTAATCAATAAAAATAATGTATGTTATTCTATGTTTTTATATTTTCCTATTCAATCATTCTATGATGTAAAATTGTATAATTACACCCTTGGAGTGATGTAATCCTTTCATGTCATAGTTTCCTTGTAGTTATTATTTTTGAATGTGTGTGTTTTAGATTTGGAGTATGACAAATAAGTTTGAGTGAGAGATATGAAAATAATATGTGGGTTTTAAGACAAGTTATAATTTAAATAATGCCATTAAAGGCCTTTGGAAGGGATCATAGTTGTAATTTTATAAAATCATAGTGGAAAGAGGGGAAATCCCTCATTCTTTTAGTGTTTTCCTAATTTAAGTTTAGTCAAGGTAAAAAAAATTATTGTGTTCTTACAAGTATTATTTCTCTTGTTTCATGTTTATTTATTTAATTTCCAATGGAATCAATAACAACTTAATTATAAACACATATTGATATTTTAATGAAAAGTTGAAATCATGTTAAGAAAGAAGTCTAGTGAATGCATGGTTATGTTATATAGCTTTTTGAACTACAATAAATGAATGATGTAGAAAATTAATTAGCCATAACTTCTTAAATTCTACTATAAAATTTTAAATTCACTAATTTTTAAATTTCATAATTGATCTCTAATGGATTTATCTTTGTCTTATATGCATTAATGCACTTATTTATTTATTTATAGATTTAACAAATTATAATTAGGACCTTATGAGTTTGCAAGATAACACATAAAAATTAATAACATAAAACACGGATCAAAAGGTCCCACCTTAGTACTATACAATGCATAGTTTTGGGAAAAAACCTATAAATCAAAGAAAGTAAGGATGGGAGGATATTGAAAGAGGAGAGAGAGAATGATGAGAATTAAAAAGGTGATAATCATAAATAAACAAAAAATGTGGTAAAATATCATAATATGAATCAATAATCAATAAACATAAAACTATCCTAGTGTTTTACCTAAATTTTATTTTACTCTTATTGTCAATTCTAAAATATGGTTTTTTATACTTGATAATGACAATTTTGACACATATTCACCACACATGAATTAATAACCCAAATAAGGTTCAAATCATCCATCCACTCACATTTGGATGTTATATTATGATTTAACCCTTCTATTCTGGTGTTATATATCTATAGGAACCCTATTATCTTTTTTATACCTACTAGATATCCTACATAGACATATCTAGACTCTAAAAGTAGTCCACATATATATATAGGTCACTTTTGATGGTAAATACTATTATCATTAGTAGATAATGACCCACACAAATTGAAACCATCCTACTCTTAATGATAGCTATTTTATAAAATCAAACCCATTCTTAGGAATAACGTATAATCCTAGTGTGTCAATGGCATTTACAATCATTCAAATAGATCCATGTATAAATAAATCAAGAATTCATTTAAAATATATTTGACATATATATAGTATTTATTTGGTACTCATCTATACACTATTTCAAATTGAGCAAAATTGACCTATTCTTATAAATTTTCATACCTATCATTTGGATTAGTCATAATCCAAGTTTGAATCACTCAAAATCCAATTTAAATCAAACATTATCAAGTACTAAATCTAACGCTTAGTTTCATACATAATAAAGGGAAAAAAATCACATTCACACTATGTGAGAGAACTACATGTGGCTTGATTTACCTTCTTAGAGCATTGGATATGTAGGTAGTATCCAATCATCAGTTGAGAGTGATTTAGGTCATCTCAACCCATTAAACTTCCCATAATTTTTATAGTTGTTTAGCCCTCACAAGAACATATAGTTATTTAAAACAAAGGAGGTTTATTTTTAGATTTGTGTGTATCATCAAGGTTCAAAATCATAAATATATAGAAAGAAAATGTAGTTTTAGATAGATATACGATCATTATGCCACATTTTTGTGTTTTTTGGTACTTATCAGTAAGTCAATATCAACTATCAATATTAACCCAATCCTATAAAACCAAACCAACATAAGAAACATATCAATTCCTAAATTGAGTGACCCAGAGGCATGATTATACCTAAGTTCCACTTTAAAACACATTCATAGTCAGGCAGTCGACTAAAAAATATAAATTACAAGATCTCTTTAGTAATTTCCATATTTTACACATGCTTAATCAAATCAAAAAAATAAATTATAAATTATTTACATTCATATATAAATTTCTTATCTATTGATATGAAATATATTTTAAGATTATATCTTAATTAGATTAATATAACCCATTAATCCAAATTAGGTTAAAACATATTGGTGAAACCATAACCATATCAAACAATTTAAACCCATAGGTTTTCCTTAGTGTTTCACCTTTCTAGGGTTTAATATTTTATCTTTAGTGTTTTTAATTTTTCCTAATAATAAATATAAATAATGACCATGTTGAATTAGAATTATCTATTGACATAATTAATGAAATTTATCTTTTAATTTTGCTTGACATGGATAGTATGTCTTCTTTGGATCAATTATGTAGACAAGTGGGTAAATAAAATCAAGTCAAAATTCAATAATCTGGCTAAGCCTACCAATGAATAATCCTACATCTTTATCCAATACCATTGTTGTAAATTCCAATCTTATATGACTATTTTTACCACTAGATGCCAAAGGGATTGCATGACTCTATATACACATAATATTTTGAAAACTTAATCATTTACTAAAACTTTCTTTAAGTAACCTGTCAAGTTTCAATCTCCTTGAGTACATGCCTTAAAGGGTGAATTTATAAATGGGTGGGAAAGTATTTTATTCTTTACAAGAGATATTGTTGCTTATTTATCATTCTTACATCCATTCTAACTTCCCCATATTTGATCCTATAAGCTATCTCCTTCATTATTGCATCATCTAACTATATTAGGACTTAAAATTTCCTATATGTTAGACATTTTGATGTATTTTTAACCCTCATCCATACCTTTCCAACTACACCTATTATATCAATCTATTTCCAAACATTTAAATGCCAACTTCCTAACTAGGTTGGCTTAGTCGATATAGTTTGAGGTTAGTCATCTTGTTTATGACTAAATTAAGTTGGTCAATATTGTTGAATTAATATTCAAGAGGTATTATGATTAATCACCACTATTAATACAAGTTACCATTTCAATACAATAGAGAATAACATTAATTTTCAATTTATAGTACTCACACTTATGTTTGAAGTCTACATTTAGAGGATTTATTGCTTAGATCTTATTTTGGAGGGAAAGCTTATCTTGTGGAATATTAGATGCAATAGGAGTTATTTTATCCTATATTTCTATTCAAATTTTGATATCCTTACAAGCACAAAAACATTTTGAAACTCACCATTGGACAAGGGGGAGATTGAGGCTCGATGGATCTTGTTCAAGATAAGCATATTCTAACCCTATCTCTTTCATTTAGTAGATACAAGTTTTATAATTTATTGGTTAATAAATGTATATCTCCTTGTTTAAACTTTATCTCCACTTATAATTAATGTGTTTATAGGATTTTTTGAAATTTACATCTATACCTATGTAACCTAGGCCCCCCTTTTCCTACCATGGTTATTTACCCATTTTGATATGTTTCTAACCCTTCCCCATTACTTACGATACTTGATTGTGATAATTAATCTCAATAAAAAGAGACCTAGATATATATTTATCATTATGTTAGTTTCCTAGAGGATTTGTAACCCTTTCTATTGAAATTGATTGTAGGTTCTCCTCTTGCTAGTTTTGTGGATCATTTGGTCATATTCTGGTTCATTGAGTATTAATGAGATCTCTTTGATTTACCTTATTTGAGTTTGAATCCTTAGATATGATATTTGTAGGTTAATAAATCTATCTCATTTCATACATTATGTTGAAACCAAAGTGAAGCTAACAATTTCCTTCACTTTTTCATCCAAATGTATTGAATAAATCGATACACTTCCATTTTCTACATTTTTTGTATATTTTTTTAGCCAACGTGATATAATTTCACATTCAAATCTATTTCTATCTAAATATAGTGAACAAATCAATATAGATCTATCTTGACCCCTTTTACTAAATTTGTTTCTAGTGAACTATATAAAACATGTCAATATATTTCTATTTAGTCATCTTTTCAACAAACTATATTAGCAAGTATGATATAGTTTTAACCTCAAATATTAATTTTTATCAAGAAAACTATATCTAATAAATCGATATAGTTTTGATCAAAACCTCTTTTTAGTCAACTATATCTATCTACCTTATATAGTTGTGTATTTACATTTTTTGATCAAAACCTAGTTTAAAGCCAATTATATCAATCTAATTAATACAGTTCTATATTTACATATTTTGTGTCCAAACCTTCTCACAATCAACTATATCAAACTACTCAATATAGTTCTATTTTAACATTTTGTATTTTGTTTAAAATGCATTGAACTATGTAATCTAGTTATGTGTTTAAATTATTTTCATTGAACTATATCAATCTATCTGAATTAGTATTATATATCTACCTATGATTTTATTGACATAGATTGTATTGATATAATTGATATAGTTTGTGTTATGTACAAAACTACATCATTTAATGTTAGTAAAATTCTATTTACTTTATTTTTCAAGAATGAGAAAGGAAAATTAACTTTTAATTTCATAATTTAGTCACACATTTTATTTAAAATTGAGTACCTATTTATTTAAATTTAGTGAATACTGTAAATTGATTTTTGATATTGATTTTTAAACTTTATTTTTTATTTATTTGGTTTTCCCTATAGATTATGTTTTGATAGTTTTCAAACTATTTAAGTATTGTCATGAAGGGATAAATGGTGTTCGATTTATAATCCTTGTATATTATTTATAGACATCATGGTGTAAGGGGTTTTCCCAATACTCATAGTCATAATACATATCTAAATACTAATTTTAGTTTCCATGTGCCTCATGTTATATCAAAAACACCTAGGAGTCCATTTTTATTGATTTTTAGAAAGTCATCCATCCTTCTGATTTTGTAGTGTAGTGGTTAATAATTAACATTGGGAAGTTAATCTCAACCTACCTTAAAAATTGGGTTTAATGAGATATGATAATGGTAATTCCTCCATATTTAGTGACTTGAAACATTGAGATGACACTATCCAATATATGAGTTAGTATATTTGGGATATTATAAATTAGTCAAATCCTTTAGTACATCTACCTAATTTTATTTTCAAGAAAATTAGTTGTAAAAAATAATCAAATTTCAATTGGTTTATTGTTGTTATATTTTGTATTATAGACTATATCAGGTAACACCAATATAATTTTATGTTGTGAGATATAACTATATTGAACACCATTGATATAGTTACATGTTTGTGTAGACTTAATCAACCAACTTGATATAGTCTTTTGTGTTTGCATGCATGACTACATAGAATAGTTTAAATTATTCTAGTTTTCTATATATTATCTCTCTACTTATTTGAATACATTTAATATATTAATATAATTTATTTTCAATCTATTTCCTTTATACACTACATCAAATAGATTTATATAATTTATTTTTGCATTACCTTTCATCTTCCCAAATCAGACTATATTAGATAGGTCATTCTAGTTTGTATCCTATCACTTCATATGTGACTATATCAAACAAATCAATAAATTTCATTTTCAATCTATTTTTATATCCCTTTATCATACACACTATACAAAATAGTTTGATATATTATATTTTTTAACATCATGTTCATTAAATTAAATTAAACTATTCTGTATAGTTTTAATCTCTATACTTTGAGTTGGTTGATATTATTATCATTTTTTATATTTATATCTACTATCTAGCTAAATATAGTTTTTACCTCATCCTTCTATCATGTAGTATATATTTTATGATTCCTACAAAGAACACAACATGACATGATGGACTTGACTAATTCTCATAAATATCCTAAATATCACTTTAACATTATCAACAACCAAGATAAAATCAATATTCAATTGACTACTATAATTATTCATTATAATCCACTACCTATTTCCCAACCTTTTGATCATTTTAACTATCCTCCATGCATACCTATTATCAAAGATGATAATGATCTTGATTATAATGTTAGAATTATCCTCTTCATTAATGACAACCCTAAACATAGGGGCATGGATCCTATGGTAATTTATAACCTCATGATGGTACTATTAACTAATTTGACCCCTTGGTCAAATTAGGTTAACACCCATACATATTCAAAATTTTACTAAGGCCTCTTAGCTTTGAGATATTCACCATACTCTCAAATGGGGTCACATACTATGTTTTATCTTGGTCACACTTATTCATTTATCTTTCTGGGTCATTTTGATGAAATTGTACAACTTTACATGAAAATAAAGGTGTGTCAAGGATCTAGATAATGTATATGATTTCAAGAAAGTGTCAGAGTCAATTTTTAAAGTAACGTGATGAAGGTTCAACATAGAAAGAATGAGTTTATCTAAAAAAATAGAGTTTTAGTTATTGTACAGACTACATAATAGTTATGGCATGTGAGACTAATTAAAATAATTTTATTGAGATCCCCACAAATCATCTCCAAGCTTAGGTGGATTTTAAATATTAAAAAATGGTGAAAATTGATCTCTCTTTTTCATCACTCTCTTTGGTAGGTCAAAGAAGTCAAATTGTTTTCCTTTAGTATAGATAGGAGGAAGAGAGTTGAGCTAAGTGAACTTAGTGGCTATTAGTACTCCATTTATACTTCCATTTCATGGTAGTAGTTTTAGGATTGGTGATATGTGCTCTATGACTAGTAATTAATATTATTGATGCCTTAAAAATACTTACACATTCCCAACACCTCAATTTTCTTTCTATATTTGTATTGATATGAGTAAACCAAGTGTTGTGTGTGTACTCATAGAGTATGAAAATGATTCTCATATGTATTTTAGTATAATTTTCATGTGTGAACATGGTAGGATAAGAAAAACAACTCTCATTATGCTAAAGAGTTAATATTATTAGTTTAAAAGATAGTGTTTCCATAGTTAAAAAGTTTCATCTTTTGTTAATGGCTCTAAGACAAAGATAATACAATTGTGTTTCTCCCATCAAAGCATGTAGGCTAGTTTCTTCATGAAATATTTACATTTAAGGAACTTAAGGTTGATTGACATATGATTCTAGGATAATGATTAAAGACTGGTCAAACTTTAATTTGATATTCACCTAAAGTCACTTGTAGGTATATACAGAGAATGGAAGGGATATCTAAAACCTAAGATATATGGTGTGAATAGTTTCAAGACTTAAATGAATTTCTCAAGTCACTCAGGGTTCACTAACATATCTAAGAACACTCTCAAGCAATATTTATAGTTATAAAAAATTAAAATATTGTTTAATGGTAATAACTACCTTAGTTTCTTTGAAAATGGGCTTTGTTCCACAAAATGTCATCTATTAGTAGAATTTAATGAGGTTTGTGTGAGCCTTGATGGTTTATTTCTTGCAACCTAAGACTCGAATTAAAATTTTAACATGAGAAGAAAATGTTAGGTCAAGAGAAGAAGATGGTGAATGAAGTTTCAACTTAGACAAATCTTGACTAGGAACATTTAGTAACTACATTGCAAATGAACCTATAATAACACAATGTGTAAGTGTTAACTATTGAATTGTTAGTATGGAGAATGATGCATGATATCAAAGAAAAAATGAGATTATTTAGGTATGAAATTATCTTGATGACCTCAGAGGAATTAAAAAGAGATAAGTAAAATGACCAATCATAAACCAACACCTATAAGAACCTATTGGTTTCACCTAACAAGTGCCTATGGTTTGACATAGTCATACATTAGTTCTAATCTAATGAAAAATATATTTGGAAAGGTAGGTAGGGGTGTAAAATGGGTGAAAATATGTAAATCACACTAAAAATTATACCACATTTTATTGATATTCTCAAAGGTAGGAAATAGGGTAAATATTGAGCAAAATAGGTTTTGAGACTTCACACTCAGTCAACTAAGAACCTGGACATAGTCACAAGTCTAAAAAGCTAGTCTTGGGAATATATGATTTTAAGGGCCCTAAATGAATGATCAAGATTTGAGACTTTATATATAGGGTAAAAATTAACTAAAAAATCCCTCCATGGTCTTATTTTAGTCATACCAATAGGGGAAGTGTCCTTTATTTTATCTCAAACTAGAGGTACTCCTTGAACAATTAAATCTACAGACCTATACAAGGAGAGTAAAAAGATGAAGGGTAGAGCCAAGAATAATTTCTGGATGTTGTATTAAATTTATTTGGAGATGAAAAATTATTTAATAACACTTACATGTACTTTGATCACCTACAGGTGGTGACATGCATAGAAAATATAGTCTGGGTCTATTAGGCCTAGAATTAAGCGTAAACCCTCATGGCCTCTGACTTGATACATATGACCATGAGAACCTTACAAAAACTTTAAGATATTTCATGTGAGATTATAATGATGGTAGGAACCATTTATTTTTTAATAAGAAACACAACAATGGTCATTTTGGCCTAATCCTTTCTCAGACCTAGTTAAAATATAGTCAGGAGATTGAGAGATCAACTTCATTTACTCATATCTATACAGATGAGTTACATGGTTCACAAAGTAGCTATGGATATTTAAAGGGGGTACTTAAATTATTTTTAGTGGAATTTTTTCAATTTTAAGCATCCATATTTATGAATCATCACTAAAATGCTAACCCTCGTAAAACTCTTGTATGAACCCAATGGAGAAAAGATTATTATATATACATATATAAGTGTGAAATTGGTACTAAAACTATTCTAGACATGATTTACACTCTCCCATGATCCTCACCACCAATTTTTTCATACCATCACTTGTAAAGATAGGCCAAATTATAGTTTTATACAAGTTTTGATGTGTTTCATAGGTGCAAAAAGGAATGGATAATTGAAAGTCATTATGGAAGGTCTGTAGAGACTTAATATAACTCATCATTATAAAAAGTCACCATGTTTTTTCATGCAAACCCCTCTTTTATACCATTCATTGTAGGTAGTCTGAAGAGGACAGTGAGAAATCAAAGTGGCTACCAAAGTGTGATAGTGAGAAGAGTGACATTAAATATTTTGAGGTCTATTTGATAGAAAAAAGGTCACAAAGGTTTTTAATAGATGTCCTAAATTATTTTAATTAGATTTATTGGATAACTACAAGACTTTAAGTGACAAGTGTGAAGATTCAGGCATAGAGGGCTAATGAATGACTATAAATAGTGAACATCAAATGTCCATGAGAAGTTCACTAGTTGAGGAGTATATGATGACTATAATAATTAGGATTACACCTTATCAAGTCATTGAATATGTTTCAAATACTCCTATGGTAGTTTCAAACATTCAAGTTAACTACTCATCATTAAGGAAATTTCAAAAAGGATAGTGAAGTATAGTTACACCAACTTGAGGAAGATGTTATGTTTGTGATGAACACTTGTCATTGAGGACCTCATGGTCTCATTTACACTCCAATATCTTGTATTTTAACTATTTTTCATAACTTTAAACTTGGATTTGTGAATCTTGAAATTATCTTCTTCTCTCTCCTCTCCTATGCTCTATATATGCAAGTTATTTTTGCATTTATATCTAATATACAACTAGTATGGCAAAGCCCTACTAGTTTGACACCTTATTTTTCATTTGAATAAAATTATAAAGTTAATTTAATATCTAAAATTATTACCTAAGTATTTTAATTAGTGTATTTGGATGACAAGTGATGAAGACTATTTCTCCTTGCTTTGATTCTACTCTTGTAGGCATTATGTGAGTAACATCTCTTCTAAAAGGTCTCATGAAGTGTATTATTTATTAAGGTGTAATTTAAGTGTGAGATTGATTAGTAATATCTAGGATCAGACCTCATTTTCACCCACCTCTAGATATGCATAGAAATATACCTCCATGTAGAAAGACTTATACTAGAATAACATTGAGTTGAGGTCAGTTTAGTAGTCTTATTTCCTAGTGCAGATGTAAGTGGGTTTTGTGGACTTATATTTGGTGTATCAAATCCATTATTATAGGTTAATTTCAGTTTCATTCTTCCCTTTTCATCCCTATTAGTGATTGGTCTATTGTATTGTATGATCCTAAAATATAAACCAAAGGAAATACCCCTTTAACTTAGACATTTACCTCTATTATAGGCAACCCACAGGCCTAGAGGTAATCCCATGTTAGCCAAATTTAGAGACGAATGAATAACCTCATCCAAGGGTGAAAAATTTGGTCATAATAATTTTGGCATGCCCAGTGGGACCAAGGTCCAAAAGAGTGGAAGGATTTTTAGTGTGTTCTTCCTATTATCAACTTTTGGAAGCATTCAAAAAAACACCAATGGTGACTCTGAATACAATCATATGTTTATAATTAGCCCAAGTAATTTTAAATTATTTTTTTTAAATTTCTTGTGTTTTTTTATTAATGAAGTTTATATGGATGGATATGTTAAGAGTTATTACTACACCCCTCCCTATCAACCTTGTCATGACCCATACTATGATCCTCAATAACCTTGTTAAGGTTGTTATCAGTTGTATAAGTCATGGAAGTGGTATGATCAACCTATTCCTCTTCTATATGGTCATGAAATTATTGAAAATCATTATCTATAAATAAGGATATCAATAATATAAGCTTAAGGCTCTTGAATAATAAATCCAAACTCTTAAGAGGCAACTTCTTAGAGGTAGTCTTCCCCAATAGCCCTATCCATCCTAATAAGCTTTTCAATAATATTTTCAAGGTCAATACCAAAACCCCTAATCCTATCATTAGCCTAATTCAATTCCACCTCAATATAAATCCTTGTTGACACTCATTCTAAATATGCTAAAATCAAAAAGGTTGATGAAGAAATGGTATAAAGAGATCGATGTGATCACTATTCATTTCATAGATAAGATGATAAAGGTGTTTCAATTCCTTATGAATAAATGAAGATTGGTTGAGGAGGAAGTTAAATATGTCATCAATGAATATTTGCATGAAATGAGATGTTATATATAATGGTGGGTTAATAGGATTGAAAGTTTTGAAAACCAATAAATTGAGGATCAACTTATAGTTATTGAAGGACCTCAAGAAGACAATGAAGAAGGTAAAAATTAGTTTGAAGACAATGTCTCTCCCTCCCATAATAAATAATATTATTATATTCCACATCAATTTTTACATGCATCATATCCTCATGAAGAGCCATTTCAATCTCCAAAAGAGCCTAATATCCTCAAAGTTACAACTTAGAACCAAGTAGTGGAATCTTGGCAAAAAAAGGATGGAGTGAAGACCAAAAATTTGATGTCAAGAAAGAAAAACTTATGTGTTCAAGTTCCATTGCTTTCCCTTCAAAAACCTATATCTTTTCCATCTTGGATTTCTATAGAATAATATTTTCAAAATGAAACTAAACCTAAGTTGAGAAGGTGGATGATCAATTTATAGCTATTGATGAACTTCAAAAATATATTGAGAAGGATTAGGTGCTTGTTGAATAAAGTGACATGTTTATAGCCCAATAAAACCTTCTCTCTTTCCAATAATTATTTAAAGTGTCTCTTTCCATAACTATGCCAATTCATTATCCCTCTATCATCGCTTATTCTCCCTCTCCAACCCATCAAATTATTTACCACCCTCCCACCTTATCCCCTCTTGAAGGATAACCCATCCTATGGGAGGCAAGCAAAGAGGACCAAGCCAAATTTACCACTAATAAAAAACATGACTCAAGTTTTTATGAAGATAAGTTAATCATAGGGATTCCAATTGGTGAGTTTAAATACAAATCAACCTTATTGATTCAATAAAGAGAATATATAAATGTAGTTTTAATTATTCATAAGGAGCTTGATCAAGGCATGTGGCAGACCTATTTGCACATGTTCAATGAATTTGAGGGTCTTGAGAATCTAGTTATTAAAGGAGAGAAAAATGAGATTATTGAAGAGTAATGTAAGATTAATATTAAACAAACATATATTTAGGAACATCATGGATCAATCTCTGATGATAATTAAATTCATGAGTATGGTCAAGAGGATGACTTTGAAGAGGTTGTGTTTCTTAAGGAGAAAGAAGATAAATATTATTGGTAACAACACATTTAATTTATCCAAGAACTTGAATATATTTTCAAGGTTCAAAGTCAAAAACATAATAATATATAAAAATATGTTATGGAGGACAATGATGAATATTGGAATGACTATGTAAATCTCCATGAAGAGATTACATATCTAAAAACTAGTAAAGAATATGATCTCATTCAAAGTACCATGGAATTCAAATAAAATTGATTTTTTGAGACTTAATTGAGTCAATTTTTATCTTAGGAGCCTCATGAGAATATTGAGGTTATTTAAATGTAAGAAGAATTCACCTTCATAGGTGATATGTTTGTAGTTACTATGATTAAATTGGAGATCATGCCAAGGAGGTTGGAAAGCATGAAGAAATTAGAGACATCAAGGAAAATTCTCAAAGGATAACTTGTTTCATTCAAACTTTTATCTCATGGAGAAAAATATGGTGTAAATTTACCCTTTGATCTAGGAGGAAAAGTTACCTCAAGTTAGTCTGTACATAATTTAGTTTCCTTGAGTTGTTTGGGTTTTTTCCCCAAGTGTTCATGAGAGTACAAGTGTGTGTTTTATTTATTATCTTGTGTTTGTTCCTTTTTATTTTTTGGTGTGTTTTTGGTGTCCTTTTAGAGGAATTTTAGTGTCAAGATTAGTATAAAGGTGACTCCATTGCCTAAAGATAGGATAAAGAAACTAGTCCTTAACATAGTAGGCTTGATACTCATAGGAATCACCGAAATGTTGACTAATTTGACCCCTTGGTAAAATTAGGTCAACACTCCTACATATTAAAATTTTCCATAAGGTCTCCTAGGTTGGATATATTCACCATGGTCTTAAATGAGGTCACATACTATGTTTTATCTTAGTCACACTTGGTCATTTATCCTTAATGTCATCTTAGTCCTTTTAGGTAATTTTAATGAAAATATAGGGTTTTACATGAAATTAAAAGTGTGTCAAGGATTTAGATAACATTTTTGATGTTAGGAAAGTGTCAAGGTTAATTTTGAAACTGACATGATATAGGTTCAATATACCAAGGAGTTTCTTTGAAAAGAAATGGAGTTTTAGTTATTATACAAATTGCATAATAGTTCTAGAATGTGTGACTACTACAAAGAAGTCTCTTGAGATCTCAAAAACTCATATCCAAGATTAGGTGGCTTTGATATATCCATAAATGGTGAAAATTTATCTCTCTCTTTGATCTCTCTCTTTGGTTAGTCAAAGAAGTCAAATGGTTTTCCTTTAGTATGGATAGGAACATGAGAGTTTAGATGAGTGCACTTAATGGTTTTTCGTAATCCCTTTGCAATTACATATCATGGGAATAGTTTTAAGATTGGTGATTTTTGATTTTTGAATAATATTTAATATGTTTTATGCCTTCAAACTTCTTGCACATCCCCAACACCTTAGTTTTACTTTGTTTGCATTGATTTGAGTAAACTAGGTGTTGTATATGTACTTGCAGAGTATGAACATCCTTATCATATGGATTTCAATATAATTTTCATGTGTGAACATGGTAATACAATCAAAATAACTCTCATTATGCTAAGGAGTGAGCATTATTAGTCTACAAGTTAGTTTTTCCATAGTTGTAGATTTTCATATTCTATAATTGCTTTCAAGACAAATATAATACACTTATGTTTCTCCCCTTAAAGCATGGAGGTTATTTTATCCATGAAATATTTAAATTAAAGGAACTCAAGGTTTATTGACATAGGATTATAAGACATTGTGTAAATACTAGTTATACTTCAATAAGATATTCACCTATAGTCACCTGCATGTATGTACAGAGAATGGAAGGGCTATCTAAAACCCAAGAGACACATTTTTAATAGTTTTAAGACTTGAATGAATTTATAAATCCACCAAGGGTTCACTAACATATCCAATAACACTCTTAAGAAACATCTATAGTAAATCAAAATTGAAAATTTTCTTAATGGTAACAACTACCTTAGTTTCTTTGAAAAAGGACTTTGTTCCACAAAATGTCATCTGTTGGTGGAAGTTAATGAGGTTTGTGTGAGCCTTGATGGTTTCTTTATTGAAACCTAATACCACAAGTCATATTTGAACATGAGAAGAGAATGTGAGGTCAAGATAAGAGTATGGTTAGTGAAGTTTCAACTCAAACAAATCTTGACTAAGAATATTTAGTATCTATAATGAAAATGAACTTGTAACAACTCAATGTACAAGTGATAACTAGTGAATTATTAGTATAAAGAATGATTCATGATATTATATTAGATATGAGGTTTTATAGATATGAGATGATTTTTGATGACCTCAAGGTAAGTAAAAAGAGAGAAGTATAATTCTCAAGCATAAACCAACACCTATAAGGACCTATTGGTTTCACCTCACAAGCACTTATGATTTGACATAGTATACATTAGCTCTAAGCTAATGAAAGATATAGCTTGAAAGGTAGGTAGGGGTGTAATATGGGCGAATATATGGAAATAAATATCATGATGATATCACCACATTTTATTGATATTATTATAGGTATGAAATAGGGTAAATATTGATCAAACTGGGTTTTGAGACTTCACACTCAGTCAACTAAGAACCTACACATAGTCACAATTTTAGAAAGCTAGTATTAGGAATATGTGATGTTAAGGAACCTAAAGGAATGATAAAAAATTAATATTTTATAAAGAGGGTCAAAATGAATATAAAAATACCTTCATGAACTTACTTTAGTTAAACCAATAGGGGAAGTGTCATATGTTCTATCTTAGACCAAAGGCACTCCCTGAACAACAAAGCCTATAGACCTATGTGTGGAGAGTAAAAGGATGAAGGGAAGAGACAAGAAGCATTATTGGATGTTTTATATAGCTTATTTGGATATGAAATTTTTTTTAATAACACATAAATTCATTATTATCACTTACAAGTGGTCATATACATAGAAAATACAATCTAGGTCTATTAGGGCTATAACTAGGCCTCAACCCTTATGGCCTCTAACTTGATTCATATAACCATGAGAGCCTTCCAAAAACTTTGATAGATTTAATTGGAGAGTATAAGGCTGGTATGAATAATTTTATTGTAAGAAACAACATAAAAATGGTCATTTTAGGCTAATCCTTTCTTGGGTCTAATCAAAATATAGTCAGGAGCTTGAGAGATCAACTTCATTTGTTCATATCTATATAGATGAGTTTCATGGTTACCAAAGAAGATAGGGATGTTTTAGGGGGGTCCTTAACTTGTTTCCCCATATGTAAACCCTCATGGACTTTAAATTGATTAATATTACCATGAGAAACTTCTAAATAGTTTGATAGCTTTAATAGGAGAGTATAAGGCTAGTAGGAACAAATTGATTGTAGGAAATAACACAACAATGGTCATTTTGGCCTAATATTTTCATAGGCCTACTCAAAATATAGTCAGGAGCTTGAGATACCAACTTAATTTTCTCATATCTATATGGATGAGTTATATGGTTCATAAAACATCTAAGGATGGTTTAGGGGGGTCCTTAGCTTGTTTTAAGTGGAATTTGTTTAAAGGTTAAGCCTCTAAATTTTATGAATCATCACTAAGAAACCAACCCTCCTAAAACCCTTGTATGAACCTTATGGATAAAATATCATTGTAGATGAATCTATAAGTGTCCAATTATCCTTTAAATTATTTTTTACATGATTTTCACTCTCCTAAGATCTTCACCATCTAGTTTTATGTATCATCACTTGTGCAGATAGGTTAAGTTCTAGTTTTTTATAAGTGTTGATGTGTTTCAAAGGTGAAAAAAGGAATAAATATATTAAATTCACTATGTAAAGTGAGTATATACTTAATAAAACTCCTCATTCTCAAATATCACCATGGTTTTTTATGGAAACCCTTCTGCTAGACCATTCATTACCGATAGTCTTAATAGGATAGTGAGAAAGCAAAGTGACTACCTAAGTAAGATAATGAGAAGAGTGATATTTAATATTTTGAGGTATATTTGATATACTAGAGGAAAAATAGTTTTTGAATAGATGTCCTACATTCCTGAAATAATCTTTCTTAAACAACTACAAGTCACTTAAGTGACAAGTGTGAAGATTCAAGCTTAGAAGGTTAATGAGTGACTACAATCAGTGAATAATAAATGCCCATGAGGAGTTAATTAGTTGAGTAGTATATGGTTATTGTCACAATAAATATTCCAAATTCTTAAATCAATGCATATGTGTTAATGAATCATATCATAGTTTCAGATAATCAAGTAAACTCCTCATCCTCAAAGCAGTTTCAAGAAGGATAGTGAAGAGTCTCTATGTCAAATTGAGGAAGATGCTATGTTTGTGATGAACATTTGTCATTGAGGAATTCATGATCTATTTTACACTTAATTATCTTGAATTATAACTAGTTTTCATAGCTTGAAACTTGTATTTGTGACTTTTAAACTTATTTGAGTCTTGTTCCTCTCCTATGCTCTATATATACAAGTTATTTTGGTATTTGTATCTAGTATAGATCTAGTATGGTTAATCCTTGATAATTTGACACCTTGTTTTACCTTTGAATAAAAAATTTAAGTTTATTTAATCTCTAAAATTATTTCCTAAGTATGTCAAGTAGTGTATTTAGATGACAAGTGATGAAGATTGTTTCTCCTTTCTTCCATTTTTCTCTTGTATGCATTATATGAGTAACATCTCTTCTAAAAGGTATTATGAAGTGTATTTTTTGTTAAGGTGTAATTTAAGTGTGAGAGATATTAGTAGTGTCTAGAATAAAACCTCATTTTCACTCATGTCTAGATATTCATAAAAATATGTCTCCACATAGAAACACTTATGCTATAAGAATATTGGACTAAGGTCAGTTTTAGTAGTCTTCTTTCCAAGTGAAAATGAAAGTGTTTTTTGTGGAATTATATTTTGTGTATCACCTCAATTAGTATAGGTTACTTTCAATTTCCTTCTTCCATTTTTCACCCCCAATAGTGATTGGTCTAGTGTAGTGTGTGAGCCTATAATATAAATCAAGGGAGCTAGCTATTTAACCTATAGGTTTACCTCTACTATAAGAAACCCATAGGCTTAGATGTAATAACATGTTAGATAAATTTGGAGAGGCATGAACAAACTCATCTAAGGGTGAAAATTTTGGTCATAATAGGTACCCCACATAAGATGTCCCCCTTTATCTACACATAATATTTCTATAACACTTGTGGGCAAGTCAATACATGAATTCTTCCCTTCCTTCTTCTTTGATTATTCCTGGTGTAACCACTACCATGGCATGTATTTATTATAGTGAGCCTAATAAAACTATCGATGTTAATAATCACCTTAATATTACCACAAGTGTATATCATGCTACCTCTACTAGCCAACAAGTTATTATTACCAATCAAATATTATTTCAAACCATGAATCAAATGGCTACTTTAGAAATAAATAATGATGATCAAATCAAAAATTAAATCTTGTAATTGGAAATTCATCCTAAAAAAACTCAATATGGAGTGAAAAATCTAAATGTCCCCCACACTCCATTAGAGATGCATAGGGTGATATTATTCCCCAATCCCCACTTCTTAATAAAGTCATCAAACATATTCAAAATGAAACATTAATCCCTCAAAATTTAAACATTGTCATAGGTGGTATCACTCATACTATTGATTATAATGGATCTAATGATCTGACTATGCATTTTAAATCTTTTGGTAACCTTTACAAAGATTGGATTAATCTAAATACCTTTGCCACTAAAAAAATTCTAGATATAACCTTTATAGGTGATGCCCTAGATTGATACAATCAACTTAAGTCTAATATAATTTGTAAATTACAAGACTTGATTAATGCACTGGTTTAGTAATTTCAAACCAATGATATTTAAAATAGTTTAGCCCATTTCATTAATTATAAACCTATAGAATCTAAAACTTTTGAAACTTTCATTAAGTATTATAAATAATTATCAATAAAAGTCAAACACATGTCAAAAGATAACCTCTTATATTTTTTCACTAATTATCTCCATCCTAAACTCTAATATAGAGTTAGGAATCTCTCCCAAAAATATTTATAAGAATCCCTTGATCAAGCTAAATTCTAAGATTTTCTGATAACATGGTTTGAGCCTTCACAACCTACATTAAGAACTTTTAGATATAAAATAAACATGTTACCAATGATGGTGTTATATACACTTATGATTCTATAAAATTCATTAATGTTATTCTTCTTAGTGGACATAATGAAGAAAATTTGTCCCAACCTTTCATGGAAATTCCATTCCAACCTCCCCCCTCTTCATCATCATACATGAATAATGCTAATGTTCATAAACATATTTCTCTAGTGTAAATCAAAAAATGTATTCCTAAACCTTCAACAAGATAAGTTGATCCTACTCTCCCTACTAAAATTTTTTATGATCCATCAAAGTTTTGTTGGTATCATGCAAGTTGGGGACATTAACATGAAACATATAGGAAATTTAGGAATTTAATTCTTGAGTTTCTCCTTGGTCCCAATTTTGATAATGAAACCATGATCTATGAATGTCAGTAATCCTATAAAAATGTAGTTAAATCACATAATTCCAAATTTAATCATGATGCTCTCAATCAGGGTAATTCTCACCTTTCCATTTATAAATATCCACTTCAAAATAATCAATCTAATACTACCTAGTTGTCATCCTCTAATTTTTTTGACACAATAGTATATCTTTACTCTTTAAAAATGATGAAATTATGGCCAACATGAAAAAAATTTACTTTTAGTATCTTATATTTATCCTTATCCACATTTACTTATAATAATTTTCCCACTTACCAAAATGTTCAAGATACATATCCATCTCATTTTTTGGATGTTGGGTATGTAAAATTCAAAACCAAATCATCTCCTATGAATACATAAACCATATTTTTGTAGTCACCCACTTTAGCATCAATTCAAATTATATCAACCACCTGAATATAGTATGGTAATCATTTTATAATTATATTAGCTAACTTGATACAACCTATTAAATTTCATTCATCTATTTTTGCTACATCAGCCAGATCAATACATTCATCTAGATTTGGACCAATTTTATCAACCAACTTGACATAGTAAAAATTCATAGATTCAACCAACTGCATCGACCAACTCAATAAATTTTGTTTCTATTCCTAATTCTATTGTTATTGCATTGACCATCTTGATGCAATTAGTTTCTAATTATATTGTAAAATAAGCTACATTAAACAACTCAATGTGATTTGATATCCTTATCCAAACTACATTGGAAAAGATGAAATGGCATGGTTATATTTATACATAGTTTAATTGGATTTCATCCATTTCATCATCTGAGTTGATTTAACAATAAACACCTTTATCTCAGTCTAGATCACTCCCCTTAGATTTGATAATTTGGATCCCATCGCATAACTCTCCCACGTTTCCTCTCAAATTCCCTTTGTTGAGATCATGAGTAATTCTCCTTATCATCATAATAAATTGATGAAAATATTATTTGAAATTAATATCCCCAACCTCTACTTATAGGGTAAGAAGCCACCTTGCCTAGGTTTGAGGATATTATTCATCAATAGTACAAAACATGAGATGCATCTTTTTCACTTAAGTTTCCTATTGATTCTATGATTCCTAAATAAATATTAATTCATGTAGATGATCCTCATTTAATCATTTGTGTCCAAGTATGTAATATCTAATTCAATCATGCCTTGATAAATGAAGGGTCAAGTACTTGTGTCACTTCCCTTAACTTCATTAAGATGTTTGAGTATTCCAAGTATAATCTTAAATATACCTAAAACATGTGATAGAGCTATGATCAAAGATAAATGACTCCTCTAGGTTGTGTTTGGCTGCCCATCATGGTTCCTCTAATCATGGTTCAAATTAGGGTCATGATTTTTAGCTTTCCACTATTCTCTAAGATTTTTCTTGGTTGACCATGTACTCATCGCATGAGATCCATTGATTATCCTAAATGTAAGTTTGTCAAGTTTCCCCACAATACTTATATATACAATATTCAAGGAGATACAAACCTTTGGAATTTTAAACAATTCCAAGAATGTGGTGTTTTTAAAATCCCTACCCATGAACCTTTGCTTTGCATTCCTTTTAACGAATATCAATTATTTAATTATCATGTTAATTATAATTGAGGTTATAATGGACACTCCAAGCTTATGGGAAATTTCCAAACTAATATTTTAGATTTTTATGATGATGAGCCCAACAAGATCAACCTTAAGATTAGAACATTAGATCTTCACTCTAATATTATTGACCAGTTACATCATTCATTACAACCCTTATCTCATCAGAGGTCAACTAAAAAAATTATTGCCATAATAGTTAACCTAAATAATCAATTCATCATGATTCTTTGATGGATAAAGTAATTGATTCCTTCCATATTTATCTTCATACATCTGATTATAATGATTGTTATTCACTAGATAATCCATTCTTAACTAGATATGTACAGGCTAAGGATGCATAAATCCTTTGCCATAGATATTAATTACAAAATTATTATGATTGTACTTTATATTTACATAATATTAATTTATAATATGTATTTTATTCTCATTCTATTACACTTTACATCATTTATTCTTCCATTGATGTTCATAGGTCTAAGATAGAGCATGTTCCAGCTAATTCTAATTCTAATTTAGTCAGCTCTGAGCCTATTTTAAGTATGTTTACTTATCCTATCATGATGGGACCCTACCAATTTTATAATTTTATTTGATCCTTTGAACACCTCTCTCCTAAGATGTCATCCACATTACTCCAACCTTCAATAAGGCTATCTATTAATTCTGTAAAGCTTATTCAATAGCCTATTGAGTAATATAATATTAGATTATTGGATAATTATGGTCTATTTTATGATGTGCTATCTATGAATAAAAATGGATATCTATTATATGATAGGTATATGATCCATATTATGAGTTTCACAAAATATATGGTCATTAGGCAAAGGATTGTTGAGCATACTAGAGATTCCTAACATAGTAATAGATGCATAATCTATTCCTACCATAGATAATAGACCTCCATAGTTAGCTAAACCTAGGTGTACTTGTTGTTTTCATGGCATTAATACACATAATTTGACACATTGCTGACATAATGGATAGTACATTAATGTTACTCATCCTAAAGTAACACATCCTTCTAGTGAAAATAAATTTACATCTTCTAAGATATCTCCAAGTTATATACCAAAGCATGGGAATGTAATTTTACTTTGGCATCAATGTGCTACACACCATACATATAGATTTAGAGAACTCCAATGTATTTATTGAGGCCTACACCTTCACCTTCTTAGCTACATCATCAGGGTCATTCTCAAAAAAAGGTTCAACCCTCTCTTGAACATACACTTTCTCATATATTAGAGGATATCAACCACACACCAGTTTAGGTTCCTCTCATTAAATATCCCTCATAAGAGACATCATTATATCCCCCTTATCATGCTCATAATTTTTGCATATAAATCATGTATCATGAATTCCTCACATGACTCTATATAAAGATAGATGAGACTATGATCATATCTATATTCTATTTATAACATGACATATCAAATGTTATTGATGATGTATGTTTAGATATATATTATAATTTTTAACACATTTTTGGGTCATATCTTATTATTATTCACATTATAATATGATTGTATTTGATATTTACATTTAATTATAAGCATTTATGAATCATTGTTGATTATATCTCACTTATATTATGATTCTTTTTCATTACAATAATTTATTTTTCTACATTTACTTTACATGTATTTTATCTTACTTACACCATTGTTTCCTTACTTTCAACCACCATTCTAATTTTAGATCATATTTAACACCTTTGATTCTTCTTTATTATAGTTTTTTTGAGATAAAAACTTATATTCCTCCTCTTTTGGTATGATCAATAATCTAATTAGTACCTATCCTAAGATATTTTTTGAGATATCACAACATCCTAGTGACTTGGATATCATAGTATAGCCCACACCACTTTCATTACACTACCTTACACCTTTGTAATCAACTAAAAAGTATACCCATAATTTTACCATGTATTATGTGGACTAATTTTCTATGATACCCACCTTCCAATTTATGTACCTTCATTGGAGGACACATAGGTAAATTATAAGATTACACACTTACTTATGGATAAGTCTTGGAATCTTAAAACACCATGGTATTCTAATACTTCTCTCTAGTGACCAAGTGTAATATGTCTTATTTTCATCACTTAGTTTATTAATGATTAATTTTACAAATCCATATGGAGGAGGAATATAAAAATACTTAAAAACTAAAAAAACATATAATAAAATACACAAAATGAAATGATGAAAAAGGAAATAAACAATTTTAAAATTCAAATCACAATAAAACATGCAATATTTATTTTGGAACATATATTATTATATTTGAACACAAACTCCACATTTCACCTCATGATATATCTAAGGTCCATCAGGTTGTGGTAGCCTAGTAGACTAGATAGGAAGTCTCATTATATCATATAGTGCCACATACTTTCTCACACAAGTACCCAATCTTCATAATAAACTAATACCTCTAACAGGGGTCCCAAATAACATGGAACATGTTTTGTGAAGGTAGGACCATTTTAATTTTCATCATATATCCTTCATTTAATGATTTACATATTTCACTTGTTAGCCCAAGATTTGTGTTTACTAGCCAATGTGCCTTAGGTCCTTGATGTTAATAGTTTTTATCACTTACACATTTTTTTCATGTGTCTCATCCTTTATAATGATGTCCACATCACCCATGTGGTTCCTCATGCTCCTTCTTTACATAATGTTATCCCTGATATTTCCCTTAATGGATATTTATTTTAGCTAATCGTATCCCTGATCACATTCCATATTTACACCTTTCATTTTTTCCTTTGTAAGTTACAGTGTAAGACTTTGGATAGGACTAAAATTTCATTTAAAAATAATCATATTCATTTATAACTCAATCTTATTTCCATCCCTAATATTTCATTAAATGGTAATAATTTATTAAATGACATACTATCACTATCAGAATCACTAAGTTTGAGTTATTCCTCTTTTAGATCTTTCCTCCTATTATCATTCATCCATACTTTGGGGTATTTATTAGTTTACATATATTCGTTTGAATTTTTTTCATTCATTTAATTTTAATTAATTTCATATTTATTTTGAATTTTTCATTCATTTACCTACAATTTTTACATATCTCATCTTTTGTGGTGTGTTTTACATTCAATTTATCATTTACAATATCATTTACTTTCCTTTTTTTAATCTACAATTGTTTCATTTTGTCATTTTTCATTACTATTATCATCATTTTTTACCATTCATTTGCTCACATTTTTAGAATAAATAAAACATACATCATAAATTTTTGATAGGATAAGCACTTAAAAACATGTGCTAAAAATAAAATACATCCAAACATAACATCTATGATTTATACTAAAACACATCTCTATCTATATATGTCTCAAAATTTTATACAATTCGATACAAAATGATATAATATAGTAAACAAATAGATCTAAGGCTGAGGTCCACCTTGTCCACCCAATGAATGATGTGTTACATTACCCTTGGAGGTATGAGACTACCCTTTCTATTTATTATATTGTAGAGACTACATACGCAATTATATATCCTAGACCTACCCTTATAAATTAGTCACTTGGGACTACATTATCATAAACTAACCATTTATATCCAAATTAAATACTCTCTCATGAACCTATACCTTCCATGCCTAAAAATATCCCTTACATACTCTTTATGGTATTTTAACATGATATCTACCTAATAATATTTGTATCTCTTAGGAAATATCCCCAACCAACCTAAAATAGCTAACATATTATTGAGTTGAAGGCACCAGTAGAGTATTCAACTACATAGTATCGTAATGTGTAGAAATGTCATCTAAGAGGTCATGGTGGGAAGCCTCCACCATGGTCCTCCATTAGGCCTCCTTTGTCATAGCATACATAAAACATAAAACCAAAATAATAATAGATCTCATATAAAATCCAAATCTCATATATATCTATCTAGCATTTATCTCTATGTATCCAACTAAAATACAAGAAATCAACATAAACACATTTTACTCACCCACATTAGAACCATTAGATCAACCACCTAAAACCTCTTAGGTTTAATAAATTTGAGGAGGCACATATCCTATGTAATGCCTTGGCTGGATGACATAAGAATGTCATTCCCTACTAGGTATCTAACATATTATAGTCCAACTCAACATTGGTTAAGCCATAAGATCTACCTACTATAATTATGGTTGTGATTGTGACCATAGAGTGGATCACACCTATCGATGTCTCTATAGACATACTAGTGGTTGTACATATTCTTATTATTATTGTTGAAAATATACCACTAATCCTCATAAAATGTGCTCTCCTCACTATTTCCTCCACTACCATATTTTCACCTTATGATGATGAGAGCATATAATTGATACCTTAGTACATACCCCTCCACTTCCCACACCATATCATTACATGATAATCCCAATATGTTTGGACCATAATACAAAATACTATGGGTGGAATCTAAAACATACTAAGTACATGATAACTGTAGAGTAAAAATTTACTCTACATTGCATTCTATTTTTCAATTACACACTGCAAAATTTTGTCCTCGCATTCATTGGTCTGAGATGGTGAAATCATGATATAGAGCACGGGCTCTATTTTACTTTTGATTCATTTTTTCCTAAGTGTTGAAGTCAAGCAGAAGTTGCCAAGTGTCAACATTTGAGGCATCCTTCTCAGTAAAAACTGCCAAGTGTTGTAATCTAAGACACCTTATATATGTTTTGTGAGTTGGTCGAAATGTGGCACATGTCTCATAGCAGCTCAGTGGAATGTGCCAAGTGTCACCATCCATGGTTTCATATCGGCACCCACATTTCATCTCTTTCTAGTGAAAGGTTTCAAAAGCTAAGTATCAAGATCAGGTGGAAAGCACCAAGTGGCAGTCATGAAAGGTCTCAATGTTGCTTTTCTAAAAATGACAGAAGCTGCCATGTACTTCAGCAATAGAAAGTAGAAGTCACCACATGTTGTGGTCTGAATTATCTTCATCTTTGCTTTGCTGATATAACAAAGACTGTGGTGGGTCCCAAGTTTTGTTTTTTAAGTGAGTAGAAGCCACTAGGTGTCGCTATTTGTGTAAATGTGAAATGAGACCCAAATTGTTTCTATGGTATAAATACAAGTAGTGGAGACTACCACGTGTCATCTTCCACATGTTTCTAAAAAGGCAACTACAAGTAGCAGAGATCACCATGTAACCTAGGTAAGAGAAGTGGAGATTTCCATGTGTCTTTTAATAAAGAAGCAAAGATTGACACCTATCCTAGTGTCCCTTTTAAAATAAATGCCGTGAATCTTATTATATTTTAAGTTGTTGGAGTTTTGAGAAAGCGGATAGTGGCAAGTGTCAAAAGTGGAACATGGCTGAGCAAAGACACAAAAGAGTATAAGTTATGTGGAAAGTGCCACATGTCTTTAATAGGTACTACAGAACATGCCAAGTGTCATTTTTTGGTGTCTCCTAAGTAACAGAAAGATTTTCAAAGAATTGGCTAAGTGTTACATAACATTCAAGAGAAGGGAGTGTCAGGTAATCTATTTCAACCAATGAACTACCAGTTCAGTTAGAGAAGATTTCATTTGGGTCATTACATTGGGAGTAAGTAGATGATCCAAAGTGAAATCAAGGCTATAAATAAAGGTGTAGAGAGCACCAAAAGGGGATCCATTATCAGAGAGAATTTTTGAGAGAGAATTATTGTAACAAGTTTAGACTTTCTAGAGCTGTGGCTAAGTAATAACATTTGCTTTTGTCTCATTTTCTTGAGTTGAAAGGTTTATATAACTGTACATGTTTTTGCACCTTTTGTATGACTAGAAGATTTAAATAAGAAGATTGAACCCTATGCCTTTGTTGATATTATTTGTGTCATTTGCAAAAGTAGTCGACTATATATTTTCTAGAGTTGTGATTAGTAATGTCATTTGATTTTGTCTCATTTTCTTGAGTTGGAAGGTTTGCATAACTGTACATGTTTCTGTGCCTCTTATGTGATTGGATAATTCAAATAAGAAGATTGAAGCCTATGCCTTTGTTGAGATTTTTAGTATCTCAGCAAAAGGAGTCTATGCTATGAGCCTATGTTTCTATTGTTTCCATCTTTTACATTGATCATGCACTTTTTTGCTCTTAAATGTGAATGAATCCTACATATAGTCTCATTGAGCTCAGGATTAAGGTTGAATTACATTCAGGTGCATTGCCATAGGTTAGATTTTCTTTCTTGCATTGTGTTTCTAATTTAAATTCCTATCCCTTTTCTTAGTAACTACTCAATTTAAAGAAGAGCCAACTTCTCTAAAATATGGAGGTTGTTTCAAGACGCAAGTCCGATATCTTGAAACTTCCCATTATTGTTGATTAGAATCAAGCACAATTTTAAATCATCAACAATAACATGGTTGAGGATCTATCTACCATGTGTATTAATTTTTATCCTTACCTATGCCTATGTATGCATACTAAATGGCCATGATGCCTAAGTATTCATGATACCCTAATATGGATACCAAATAATATACTTTCACCACACTATCTATAAAGTTGGTTTATGTGAATTCACCTATAAATTACGATCATATTCTCAGCTTCATATTATTGGGATGGAATCAACCATGGGATGGGAAAACCTATCGATCTATACATAAGGAAATACTTATAAATCTAACTCCCCAAAATAATAAGCTCCATATTAAGTTAGAATCTTGAAAAAATACCATATTAATCATGTTGTAATTACACCCAAATCATATAACCTAAATCAAATAATGTGCCATGATCTAACATAAAATGACACATGTCTATAATGTATAAGGGATACCTCCTATCTATCTTGTGACATATCACAAAAGATACCAAAAGTCTAATAATCACCTTTCAAATATCTAGAATGATCGATACATATACATAAAATAAACTAATAAATAAGCCTCATTAATCATATCTCTTTGATCCTTTATTCCACAAAACTAAGGCCTTCCTCTGATCAGAGGAATTTTGAGTATTGCACAACATTAATGTGCCTATAATAACTAAGCCCAATATAGCATGGAGATCATCTAATATGATCACCACCTTTATGGTATCCCATAGAACCACCAACCAAAAAGAATTAATTAGTCTCTCTCATGCTCATAAGAACGTGGTGACTAAATATACACTCAAAAAAATATAACATATCTCCATAATCCCATTGAATCTAAGGGTAGTTAGGAAAGCTCATTCAATTCCATATAACCAATATAATAAATTTAATAACCAAATAACATCTAATAGTTTCATGGTATCTAAATTCTATAAAAAATGTCAAAAAATAGATCACAAATCAATTATATATCTAATAACTAAAAAAAATTAAACTTAAAGGCAACAAAATTCACATTTATTAAAAATTAACTACTTCATCAACCATGTACTTCTCTACATCATCCATCCTATTATCTAAAATATATTATGCATGTACATTACTACATCGACCATCTATACTTTAACACTATATCATTTAAGACATATTATATTGACCTTTCATATATAATATATCAACTGCATACATGCCATCAGATATCCATCGACACTAACATACACCATCAAAAAAAAAATTCAACTACATTGGATAGGATATATTCCAACACTTTATGCCGTGACATACACCATAGACAACCTCACCATCTACCTACTTCATTGGACATGTTACATGGCATTGGCTAGAACTAGTTCAATTATATTAGCCACTCTATAACATTGTTGATACCATTCAAACTACATGACTATTTTTCATTAGTCCATAATAAATTTTTTTGACCTACATTTTGAATTTTCATCCCATCCCTATTACCCTTCCTATTTTTAACTCTAAAATTACACTTATTGTTGAAAATTACACTACATATATTTCACTTACCACTTAATTTTCATAATATAATTTTTTTTATCCAAAATGGAAAAAATAATTAATGACCCCATACCTATACTATCTCAATTGCAACAACAATACATCCACCTCCTCATGTGTGAGCCATCATCTATCAATTTACTATATTTGAATAAGAGAGAGCTTTGGTTTCTAAAAATAGAAAATGTATAAATGAATTTTCATTTGACTTTATAAATAATAAAATTTCATTTATATAGTATCTCACTCTTATATACTTTACAAATACCTATTAGGGATCTACCCCTCAATTCTAGACCTTTCTATTGTCAAAAGGCTTGCAATCACCATCTCATTAAGCCTAACTTCTTATATAATGGTCTAAACCTATCTTTTTTAATGATCCAAATCTCCTACACTATAAAATAATCTTAAAACCTAATATATATCCTTCATTATTAGTTTCATATCCCTAAAAACTTGCTATCCCACTAGACACTTATATTTTAGATAAGGACACTTATGTCAATGCAAGTGTTTAGATTATTATTAAGTTTCCATTCCTAAAAAATCATATAACTTTTTAATATTTATAATCCTATGGGTTATCCTATTTATCTTATATAACCCTATTGTGAGATATTTTCAAAATATGTAGTACATATAAAAATCTAATCCTACTCATTATCCATTGAAAAAATACCATGAAAGTACCTATTCAAGATCTATCAATCAATAAACAACTAAGTTATACTACCATACTCTTCCTTATTTTCATATGATTCATAATATTAGTCATATCATAGGTCTAAAGTACTCAAATAATAATGCATGAGTAGTATTTGTCAAGTTACAAGATAGATAATTGCATGCCCTTATATATAGTGTATTACACCCTTGTGCACACACAAGCCAACACCTAGGGGAAACTATATATGTCTGAGTACCTCATTAGAGTATTGGATATATAAGAAACACTCATTAACATAGGGGTCTTTGAAATTAGCTCAACACCATGAGCCCATGAGCCCATTTTTGGCAAGGAATAAAGACTTAAGGTGAAAAGCTAGGGTTTTATCCATATGTAATCATCGATAACTTGTGCATATGAACCAAAGACATCAAAAGAAAACATATAAGGCTCAAAGTGGATACTTTAATATACAATTAATACTAGCTATATTATAGTTATGTTGAGATCAAAATAAAAGCATTGACGCAAGTGTCCACAAGTTCATGTATGTGTCTAGGCCTCTAGAAACAATAATTTCATAATCTAATGATTGGATCTTGTTCTTATCCCTACCTATTTATACCCCTTTACTTCTTAGATCTAACTGTAAATTTGAAATTAAGCAAATTATTATCTCTTCTTCATGTTTATGCAATAAAATTACTATTTTTAGTGTAATTTCTATATTTAGCATAAATCAACATTTTAAATTAGAATATTCATTTATTTGTGTTTTTAAATAATTGACATGCTCTAGAAAAGTTTTGATTCATCTGTGTTCATAGGATATTATAACCCTTTAACCCTACATAGATTCTAGAAATGGGTTAGACATTTGGTGAACCTGGCCTTTGTGTCTCATTTAAAAACCCTAATTTTACTTAGGGTTTTAATATTTCTAAGTTGTAAAAAATCTAAAAAAATAGTTTTGTATTTATTCTAAAAGAATCAAATTGTGCCCATATGGATGTATCTAATTGGTACTTCATTTATCAATATATGATGGTTTTCACTTATTATTATTTTCCATATGTTTCCAAATAAATAAAATATATTACCAAATGGCTTTAAAAAATTGGTCAAATGAACGAGTGATTTATAATAAAATAAAAATCAAATTTATCCTTACAACTCCTTTTGCAATAATATATAACTGGTATCTATTGATTGCTCCAGTTGACCCTTTTAAGGAATGGTAATTTTAAGAGGTTAAATGGGAGGTAACATGTACATGGGATAAAATGTCCCCATTTATTTTATTATCTTAGTCAGTCTAAGGGCTGAAAATTTTCTAGATTTAATCTAAGAGAAGCAATTGTTACCACTAGAGGTTTACCTAATCTTTTGCTAATAGAATATTTAATTCTTTTTGTCTAATTGATTTAACTGATAAATAATTGGTTCTATTTCAATGGAATTACTATCAATATATAAACTAAGGTATAATACCATAAAATGTATAAAAAAGAGAGTAAGGTAAGGTAAATGAGAGAGGGCATATTTGATGTGAAAGAGCTTCTTGATGCCAAGGAGCTAAAAGCATGATTAACCATGTTTATACCATTAGGTGCCTAGTATATAAATTTAACAAACATGATCCACTCAATGGGAAAAATTATAAGGACAAGTGTGAAATCCATTTATTCATTGAATCCATTCCAAATAAAATTACTTGTAGTCTATAGCAATTAAACACAATAACTTAGAGAAGTCTAAATAATACATGAAATGACTCAATAAACTAGTTATGATAGCTACTGCATAACATAACTAATATAATAATCTAAAACCAAACATGTTAGTAGTATTATCACTAATAAACTAGCTAAATCAAAATACTAGAGACATTAAATGAAAAAAAACATAATAAATTTTTTATTCATCATTCTATTACAATCAATATCTTTAGGCAAAGAATCTAGGAAAAATACAAAAAGAAATGCAGATGCAATCTTAAGACAATTATAATAGTGCTTTGACACCTCAAATGTTAACCAAAATAATGAAAATTCAACCTACTTAAATATTCAATTCAAAGGGATCATATCTACAACATTCAATGATGATTGGGGAAATACAACTAGGATTTTGATAGATATGAAGGTATGCCTATTGGATTATTTTTATGATGCAAAGATATTTTTAATATTCTTAGTTAGTTCACTTCATTACATTAAATAAGATTTGTTTCATGGGTTAGTTGAAAAATGTAACCACTCCATTAATATTTATAATCTTTCACATTCTTGTAAATATTGAATCGATATAATTATATTTATTGTGTTATGTGAAATGTTAAGTTCATGATGTAAATCCTCCTATTATAAAAGTAAATAGTGGTATCATAGCAATATTTTTGGAGAATACATGAATATATTGGGTCATATCTAACACAAATTCATCAACATCAGCACTTGAGAGAAGGTCTACAATGCTTAAGAGGAGGATTGAAGAGTATTTATTTGAAATAAACAAATGCTGGTATGACCAAACATATCCAAAGTTGTAGAGGATCAAACTAGTGAATGTGCTTGTAGAAGTGTAGTCAAAATGAAGAAGTGCATTCAAAAGTATGGAAGATTAAAATAATTTTATTGTGTATTGTTAATAAATCATTAAGTTTGAAGGAGTTCACAGTTCCTTTTTTATTTGTTATTTTTTGTTGAATTTTTTCTATCATTTTTGGCCTGTGTGTCCTATGCATATGGCGATGATTATATATGATTTTTTTGCCTAAAGGGAATCCTATAAAATAAATATCATTCTAAATTTGATCCTTTTTCTACGTGTTTTTCCTTATTTCTAATAGATTCTCTTTAAAGAAGAATACATCATTAATAAATTTATTTACAATTCTAACCTACATACACTATACTACATTCAAAGTCTCTATAAAAAAATTATTTGGTTTGTTTGCCATAGTAAAATGACTATTATCTTTGTAAATTCCTTCAAAATATTTATTGATTTTATCTATGCCCTAGATCAGATATGGTATAGAGAATTAAATACCTAAAATATGGTGGGGTGGAATGATATGATGATAGTGGATTTTCCTATTTTATTATGATGTTAGAACATCAATACATCATGGATAAAGTAAAAAAAAATTAATTTTATCCTCAAAATTGGAAAAGTCTCCACATAAGTGCCCTCCATGGTAAAATATATTAACTTTTCCCTTTTCATTTGATCACACAAAACAAAGCACAAGATTATATAAAGTTATATGAAGTCACATTTCAAGGTATTGTGGTGAAGATTTGGTCTCAAGTATTTAAATAAGGTGTTACAATTGAAAGAATTTAAAGTTTTGAGTCTTGTGATCTACTATTTTTCATAGATTACTATTTCCATAAGTTACATATACTTGTAAATCGAATGAGCCTTTGAAACTTTATATCTCAATAATATACATAGAGAGGTTGGTGAATACATTCTTGTAAAATTCCAAGAGAATATTATGGGTTCAAGAGTTCAAATATTTTAAAGTTGTCTTTTCAATTATATTCATCATTGAAAACATTATTTTATCATAAATGTATTTAAAATGATGTATAAAGGTGAATTTTTGGTGGAAAATGACACCTTCGTCATAAATATTTTCACAATGCCACCTCTTTCTTATGATATTAGCAAACACACCATCCTTTACAGGTCCCTCTAGATATTCATGATTGATAAGTTATGAGTGTCATAATAGAGGTTGAAGGATCCCTTAGAGGATGAAAGATAATTACCCTCTTTAGTTAGATATTCACTTAGAGTATGGGTTCAATGCTTGAATGTCAAATTTTGGTTTGTGTTCTTACTTTCAATTTTATTTTTAGATTTCTGTATATGATATTCATAACATAGAGTAGATAGAGTTATTTTTTTTTTCTCTCGATACATGGCTTCTCACCTCTTACCTAATAGGGGGATAAGATTTAGGCATTTTTTAGACCAATAGTGTTGAGCAAAGTTTGTCAGTAATTATTGGGCATTAGGAGATGTGCCATACAAAGTATGAGTTTGTCACTTAGATGGGTTACTATGTGGGACCTTATGTGGGTTGATGTAGTTGGACATGCCTAATCATGTTCTACTATAATATGATATAATGATAATTAGGGATGAGCAGGCCTTGATCATTTGACAAAATATTAAGTTATATTAATTTGGGATTATTTTTACAAAGTGAGGTGAAGCTTACAAAGCTTCACAGGTGGTTACGAGGAGAAAACAAATTTTACCACGTAACTGACTTTGTTTACTAATAAGTAAACTAACTAAAATATTAAAAATAACTTTGGATCATAAAAATAATCTAACTCCCCCTTAATCCAAAGGGGTATAACAAATGAATGAACTCAAGAAATGACTCTGATATCATTAAAGGATCACTATCATAACCATAACTGATGCACTATACTTATAACACTAACCAAAAACTAATGTCATTCTATAAATAATCCCACCTCTATGAGTTATGGCAAATAATGGTTGATAAACAAGATCAAGGCATACTCATCCCTGATGGTTTGCCATATAGAGTACATGTTTATCACTTAGATGGGTTATTGTGTGGGACCTTATGTATGTTGATATAGTTAGACATGCTCAATCATGTTCTAATATAGTATGGTATGATGATCACTAAGGTTAATTAGGCCTTGATCATGTTCATCATCCATTTTTTGCCACAACTCATAGGGGTAGGCTTATTTATGGAGTGGCATCAATTTTTGGTTAGTGTCAAAGGTAAAATACACTAGTTTTAGTTACGGTAGAGATCCTTTGATGACTTTAGAGTCATTTCTATAGTTTATTCATCTTCTATACCCCTTTGGATCAAGGGGGAGTTTTTTGGATTAATTTATGATCCAAATTTATTTTTAATATTTTAGTTAGTTTACTTATTAGTAAATAAAGTTGGTTACATGAGGAAATTCATTTTCTCCCCATAACCACATGTGAAGCTTTTTAATCTTCACCTCACTTTTTAAAATTAATCCCAAAATAATATAACTCAATATTTTGTTAGATTATTTTATGTATAATTTAATTTTGAGTTATTTATCTCAATCTTGGTGCCAACAATACCCACATTCTTGCAATTGAGAAACCATGCCTAGATTTAATTTTGGTGACTAAAAGTAGTTAAGATTCCATTGGTCTTTCCATATGGCCATGCTTCTACATAGCTAATTTACATTCCCATTTAAGGCTATTTTTTTGTCTTTTATCTTCTCACTTGATTATAATGTACATGCACACCCATGATTCATGCCTTATTCACATTTTCAGTTGAATCTACCCATTTTTTTATCATTGTTCCAATTGCTTTGCATTTAATTGCACTTTTTTTTATGATCATGCTATTGAGATATAATTTGATTGTGTTACTAAATAGAATTTATCTTCCCATCTCATCTTTTGATGGTTTTGACAAGCCAGATGAACATCAATTTAAGCCAGTGTCTTTTTGATGATGCCATTGTCAATGTGTCCTTTGATGGTGGGAATTTCCACATGTATTATTCTCACTCTTTCATTTCTCAATTTGGGGCTCGATATATGTTGATTTTAATTTGATGTGGGGTTAAATCACATAAATTATTCCCACTTGGTGACCAAGTCCATCCAAATCCAAAAGAATGGGGTTTAAAAAAACCCCTTCATTCTAACCCCCACAAGAAAATTTTGAATGGGATTAAAACAAAGGGGGCTAGAACAAAGGGGGGTCAAATGAAGGGTGTTTGAACAAAAGGTTTCAAATGTTTTATTTATGCATTTAATTAATTTAAATAAAGTGGCCAATAAAATTATTTGTTTTGAGGGGGTTAGAACACAGGGGATTCATTTAAACCCCCTTGTTCTAACCCCCTTCATTTTACCCCATGTGGCATAAAATCCTCACCCATTCAAGTGGAAATCTACTATTGGCATAAAATTATCACTTTGGATGCCATGTATTAGGATGAAAAAATAAAATAAAAACATGTGGCTCTACATATAAATAGGTCTTTTTATGAGCTTTCTAATAATATAAGTTTTTCAAAATTTTAACAATATTTAATATTTATTTTCATTTATTTAGTAAAATATACTTATTTATAAAATTAATTACCATACGTTTGAGTCATTCAAAAAAATAGGAGACTGTGGCCAATTTTTTTTGAAAAATATCACTAAAGTTGACTTTAATGTCGTTGTTCCAATGGAAAAACAATTAGTGTATTTTGACACATATAAAAAAATATCATGAGGATAAGTCATAATCATTGATATTCCATACCTTCATCATTAAAAAACTAATAAAAAATTATAAAAAAATAATCTTACACAACATCCATGTTTCTAAGACCTCTTTGCATGAAATCTTGAAAAAATATTATGTTTTGAGAAATTATAAGGAGAAATCAAGTACTTAATAAAAAAATTTGTACACAGAACATACACAACTATATTTAGGTTTTAAAAAATCTACTTTTTTATTTTTTTATTTTTTCAAAAAAATAATAAATGTAATCTATACTTAAAATGCAACATTTCATTAGTTTACACCATTTTAACATTTAATACAGTTAAGTCAATATTGTCTATATAAATTGATAAATGTTCACATTTTCATTTATTGTTGTCCCCTTTGTGCCAAAAAGTGGGAGGGACATAGTACTATGCTTCAACCCTATGGTGAAGTAGGATTTCACCATGTGACTTCATCCCTCTCAACTAGCACTCTGATGGATTTTAAGGTTGCATATATTTCCTTAGGGTAGTGGGTCACCAAGATCGTGTAAAATGGAAGCATCCCACTCACCCTCTCACCCAAAAGGATTTTATTTTTACATATTGCTCTTAGATTGTGGGTCACCAGGATGATGCCATGTGGGACAATCCCACTAACCTACTCACCTAGAGGGTCTGATACTATAAAGATAGATCCAAGAAAATGGATCATAGGTATGAATCCACTTGGTAACATCCAAAAAATATAGAGGTTTGAAGGTTATTGAACAAAAATAAATTTCTTAAGTTATATGGAGTAATGAAAATTCACCATGTGGATCTGGAGAAACTTTTAAATAAATGGCTAAGTATCAAATGGATATTGTGAAGGGGCCAAGCTCACTAGGAGTCACAAAATATTACCTCATGGATCTATGACTGAAGTGGTAAGCTACATACAATGATAAAATAAACACAATTATTAATTTCAAAATTTTGAAAACAAACAGTCATGAAAATTCAAATGACTATGCTTTTTAAAATAGAAATAGTTAAGTTTTTGAAATAAAAGCAAAAAGGGTGCAAAAAATTAATGAAGAGATCTATTTTCATTGAATTCAAAGATATTTTTTCTAGTTTATACTAAACTAACTAGTATATAATGGGAATTTCATAATCATTTAGTCGTTTGACATTAAAATAATGCAAAAATTGGTTAAATTGCTAAAATAAAAATTATAAAAAAACTCTTTAAAAGGTTAGATAAGGTGCATAAGTACAAATAATATTTTTATGGAAAAGGGGGGTTTGAAGCATTTTAAAATGTGATTTTATAGAATATCAATACCTTTATACTTAGGTAAGATCATTATTTATATTAATCTAGGTCTAGATGTGTTATTTAGACCAAGTATTTATAATAAGGATTTACTATGCAGACTTAGTAAAATCAATGAAGCACAAATTCAATATTTTATATCTTCACATACGTATAACTACAAACCAAATACCAAACTAAAATAAGAGGGTCCCTATCTGAGAAATTTAGGATGGGGCATGCTATATGCAATAATATCTAGGCATAAACGTACATTTTCTCAACCCTTTATTCCACCTAGATCTTATTCGAGTGACAAATATCATCTTACTCCTATTATTCACCCATGACTTATATTGGATTTCACATCTCATGTTATCACTACACAAAAAGGTAAGGGTTCCCAACATTTCCCACCACCTATTTATATATAATTTCCTCCTAATCCTAAACTATCAATAAAATTCAAAGGGTGTGATCTTGTTGATTGATAAATCAATACAAATGCTAAGATTTCAATCTTTGAACTCTTAAAACAATCAAATAACTACAAGGATATCTTATATGATATTTTTTAATGAAAACCAAGTACCAAGTGATATAAAACTAAATCACTTTGTATATATCATGTAATATCTCAAAAATAATATAAATCACATCACTTTCAATCCAAAGGACATAACATCAAAAGATATTGTTAGCTAATACTTGTATCTATTCATACAAGATATGTAATATCTCAAAAATAATATAAATTACATCACTTTCAATCCAAAAGACATAGCGCCAAAAGATATTGTTAGCTAAGACTTGTATCTATTCATACAAGATAGTCTAAATAACAAAGGTATCAAAAGAGTGTTAGTCAATAATGGATCTAGCCTAAACATTTTTAGAATTTAATTTCATAAAAAAGGCATGAACACTAGTCTTATTCAAAAATTAGACATGCACATGAAAGGGTTTGATAGCTCATGTATCCTAACAATTAGTAAAATCATATTAGATGTGACATTGGGACCTAATTAGTACCAACTACATTCCATATAATGTCTCAATCATTGGATTATAACTTAATATTTCATATATCTTGGATACACATAATGGAATTTATCCCATATACATTAGACTAATGTGTAAAATTTACCAACAATGGAACTTTATGGATAATGCATGTTGATGATGAGCCCTTCAAATTTTGTAAAATGATACATTCTAATGCAGAGAAGATTCCAAAACTAGTACCACCAAAAAATATATCCCACTTTACATTCTACCAACTTATGATATGGGATACTCAATAAATATAAATCTTTGACCTCTAGGTACTCATAAGGTATTAACCACTAAGGTACACATGAATGCACGTCTAGAATAAGAAATCTTACCAAATGAACCAATGATAGAAAAACAATAAGAAGATCAAATATTTGAGCTTATTTTATTAGTCAATACTAAACAATAATATGAAAAAGTATTAGATTATTATTATAATTATGATGATTTACCTCATGATATGGCATATGAACACTTATAAAAACTAAATTTCGTTTCACTTGAACATATTTCACATAACCTATTCACACCATAGGTCTTGTCACATATAAGTTAACTCAATATCTAAAATATATAAAACCAAATGATGATAAGTTCAAGACAAAATTAACTGATGAATATGTATATGCTTTCTAGTCAATCCATCCCTCCTAGTTAAAATCTTTAATCCAACCTTACAAGGGAAAATTGCATTGACATCATGCCAATAATTTGGAATCTTCACATAAGTCTCCACAAGAAATTTTATAGATGATAGTAAAACAAGATGTTCCAAATATAATAATTTCTATGTTACTTGAGCAAAATATGATATATTTATCTCCTATTAGACATAGGTCAAGGGGTAGACTTGTCCAAAAATAAGGATCACAATACTATACTTAACATAAGATCATGGTACATATCATAATACTCAATAATACATAATAAAAAACATGATGGTCGTGTACAAATGCCATCCAAGAATAAAAAAATACCTATAATTTTAGATATTTCAAAAAATAAGGATACAATTAGGCATGATTTAAAACATCTTAGACGTGAATATTTAACTATTACAATAATTTCTTGTGAAACTCAATGTCTACAGCTTATAATTAATAAAAACATTTCAAAAAAAATTTATATTGTTACATGTTTATGATAATAGATCTATGATACAAATGAGGTACAAAACTACCCACTTTTCCAATAATCCCTTAGATACATAATTCTACAAATTGCATGTAGACCAAAAGTGGTTGATACACTAGTATGGGTAACAAATTAAAAACAAAATTTAACTTTTTAGTTTGGGCAATAGTGGTTGACAAGTATGAAATAAATTGTTAATCAAATAAATATTTTCTTTCTCTACTAGTTTTAAAATAAAGAAGTTTGCATTACGCATAATGGATGTGATGATAAACCCATAAAAAAAAATTCCAACAATAAATTACCACATAACATTGAAAATTTGGCAATTATCAAGCATAAGAGGTGTTGATAAGAAAATTACCCACCTCCTAATGCTTTAGTCCTTGAGCTAGAAGATCTAAAAAATCAAATAAAATCAAATATTCTAAAAAAATAAAAAAATATCAAATAATCTATAATATACAAAAATATTCAAATAAAATAAAAAATACCAAAATAATCAATATCCACATGTTTATTATCTACTTGGAATCTAAGTTTTTTACTTTATGTTATTAGATATCATTTCATTTATATACACATATATGTTTCATGTGTACTTTAGTGTGATATAAGCATACACTAAGCACATGATATCTATACATATAGATGTTGGACCTTTCCTCTTCATGTGTGATATATTATATTTGGAGTGTATGCTTCTTTGATCACAATTCATACATGTTATATTAATTTAGGATCATTTATACATTATCATGTTGAGATTACATACTAACATTTACACATGTCTATATGCATTCTTACATGTCTCATAGTGTATTTGATATGCTATGTTACTTGACATTTTTGTTAACACATATATACAAGGACTAGTATAATATTCTTATGGTAGTTTATTATACTTTATTTATTCATGTTTTCATTTCCTTGAGTGTCATTTTATTTATTGTAAGAAATTTCAATAAGTTCCTTGTTGGTTTTCCCCCATGCCACTATATATTTATTTATATTTGGACATTTGAATAAGCCCCTTTTTTGTAACGTCCTTACATCCATTTTATATGGCATTGAGTGTTATTATGTGTGTGATTGATTTTTTATTGTTACTTTCTAGACTTTTCCATGATCTATATCATGCATTTTAGGGCTTGTTGTGATCACATACTATGAGCTTCATTTATGCATATACTTAGACATGATAGTCCTATATGCTACATGATTCCTACACATATTATATAGATATATATTATCCTTTTAAGGTAAGGTAGCTACTAGATTCCATTTCCCTCACCTCAAATGGAGGGGGATATCAATTTGGTAATTTCATAGAGACATGATGTCCACACTTATACCAATTCTTAGAATTTATATAACTTCATCATAGTCTACATGATTTAGATATACAATTTGATCATGATATTATACACACACACCAATTTTTATAGATTTGAGACATAATTTCTCATATTTGTAATAGATATTATACATAGTAACATAGTAGATGTTACTTTTTTATAGATACTTCAGATTTAGACACATTAGAGGTGCATATGCAATTACAACCCCTCTAGGTTCATTAAGAAAAAAATGTGATAATTTTATTTTTATTTTTAAGTTGAGTACAATGTTCACTAGATGATATTAGCATCAAATTATAATTTATACACTATATAATTTTATTTTCATTAGGATAAAAATTAAAAGTAGAACATGCAATTTAAAAAATCAATCTATTTATTAAACATTCTAATAGTCTTTTATTTAATATTTCAAGAGAGGTTTACATATTGTATAAATTGTAGTCATATGTAACAAGCCATTATGCTAAATAATCATTGTTTTATATTTAATGAATTAGAATGCATTTTTTGATAAATATAAAAATGTTACATCCACTATTGTAGTATATAATATGATCAATAATTATACAATTATCCATTAGATATAATTGTATATGCCTAAAAATAGTATCAAACAATAATAGTACATTCGATCTTCATAAAGTAGCTCAATCATTTATGCAATAAACATGAGTATAAATCAATATGGGTTCTTATATAATTATAGAGAGGGAGATAATAATTTAAGCACTTTTACTCCAACCATAGATTATCAGTCTCTCACACATCTCCCCATTAAGAGTGGACCTTACCTTAATAAATGGGAAGATAGTGCTAATGTTGACATCGATAAATTATCAAAATAGTGTGTAGTGAAATAATTGTTAATGTAATAGTAATTAATACCATGGAACACATCCTCTATCTATTATGACATTAGTCATACATCTAAACTATAAGGTACGATGGACAATAAACATGTATACATCTATAAATTTACTCTGGCCAAAGCATTTCATTATAGTTTCAAACTATAAATGAAGTTGGGTCATAGTCCACAACCAAAGTGGTACTCTCTACTAGAATTACTTACTTTAATATCCTTCACATTAGTCAATGATGCATAATTTATATGTATCTTTGCCTATAACCCAATGATGCATGATTTATGGTAGTCTTAATGATATAGTTTGCCTTAATTCTTTATGGAAACATACACAAGTAATAAAACACCATATAAAAGGTTTATTGTTTGAAATCATAATTATAATTCATAAGCTTTAAAAGTAATTTAGTTTATCATCATATTGGAATTTAATGAATGTTATTATACATAATGCATATGCTTAAATAAACATACTCATAATCAAGTTCAGATCTTATTCTATGGAGCCTTTTCTAACCTATTTATTTTTATCCCATAGGTTTCTTTATTTATGTGCTACACTAGCCAAGGCAATTAATAACTACCTATACTTCTACAAAATAAAGAGTTCTTAAGGGTAAAAATATACATGATGGTATTGAATGCTACTTAAATTTAGGTATCAAGATATCAAAAGCATAAAAATAACTTTTCAACTTGTCATAGTTGAATTAAACACTATTTAGTCCTCAAATTACCCATATTTATAAATCTTCATACCATAACCATTTCAAGCTTTAATTCATTCTTGAAACCATTATATTTCTTAATCATATAACTATTTATAAAATATTTGATTCAAATAAAGTAATAATTTGTATCACATTAAGCTATCACTCAATCATATTCATGTGTATCTAATATGATCTCTTTACACTCTAATATCCACATTTCATATATATATATATATATATATATATATATATATATATAACAATGATTCATACATATTAATTTAAAATTTGTATTACATTATAAAACTAAGC
>JARHVA010001521.1:3225000-3367200 GCA_037957365.1 Torreya grandis
TATATTATGAGAGGCAAGTAAGTTTTGGTAGTGGTTAACCATTTATTAAGATCCTATTGTAAATTATTTAACTTATCATCATGCCATTACACTTTTAGTCAAGTAAATGTGCTTCGTAGCACCTACTTCTACCATGTTTGAAGATATGACATGATTATGTCCCATGTGGTAATAGAATATTAGAGTGTTGCATCATGTTAGCGATAAATCACTGAGAGAGGGGGGGTTGAATCAGTGAGCCCAAATTATCCAAATTCAATTTCAAACACTTGTAAGTTCTTAATAAATTCCCATAAGTATTCATAAAACATGCACATCATTCATATCAATGAGTAAGAAAGACAATACAAGATGAATCACATAACCCATGACCTATGTGGGAAACCCTCTTGGGGATAAAACCCACTGGAACATGTAATTGGACTACTATCCTATAATAATAAGAACTAATTTAGACCAGCTATAACTAATCAAAGAACTATAATCACTATTTAATGAGACTACAATCCCATAAGGTGATACAATACCTATCTAACTAAGCTAAAAAAATAACCATACTTTTAGAAATTTTCACCTTAAAAGGAGGATACAACCACCTTATATGCTGAGCTGATAAAAAAACCTATGAACACATCCACATTTGAACTAATGTCTTCAATGCCTAATTATAGACCTCTAATTATCACTTTTCACCTACTCTCATACTCAATTTGTAAGAGCACTATTCTACCAACAAAATTATGACTTATAGGTCATACAAAAAGTCTTCAATTTTTTATTCTCTTAAACTCATCCATAGGGAACCCTAACCCTCCTTTATTACATAATTAACACACACAATCCTCTCTCAAATATCTCCCAAGTCTCTCATTCAATTCTAGAAATCATCATCTTTGATTTCACTATTTATAGAGCATACATGATAATCAACATGTTGGTCAGCCATTATGCATGATTTATCCCTTAAAGAATCTATCACATCAAGATATAGCTCAAAATAGTATTCATAGGTTGGCCATAGCATCTTTGGGTCACCCTTAAGTAGCTATACCTTTTAATAAGGCTCTTGTAGCTCTTATAGGTATCATTTGAACCCATTCACTCCTTTAGCATTTCATCAAACAAAAAAAAACACAGGACCACTTCCAGAAGTATGGACTCATTGTATATGATCTATAGATACCCCTTAAGTGCCAACAACTAACATATCACCCTTATACTTAAGCTCAATTTGCTTAAACAACATTCTATGCACATAGTCACCATGAATTAATACACAGATGACTTCTAAACCTTTGTTCATACTACATAAGATTGGTAAAACATTCATAATGTACATAGATGATGCTTATGGAGTCTAAATCATTCCCCAATATCCAATTCATCATTAAACATCAAAATAACATCTATACAAGCTCAATTATCCTTCTCAGGTCACTTTTAGAACAAGCTCAAACACACAATCAACTTTGAACCTTCATAAATATGACTGTACACTCTTTTAGATCTTAAAATATATATTGCTAGATGTACCTTATAGTCCTCTACCACCTTGTTTTATACACCATGAACAAATTCATCCTTGATAAAATTATATGGTCCAAAAACCATAGACTAGTTTTCCCTTTGCAAAATTCAAATATTCAAATGTAAATAGTCATAGTTAAACCTTGAACACCATGTTCTCATCTTGTGTCTTCACTACTCAGGTTAAACATGTACCATTGATCTTCTCTAAACTTTAACACATAGGCACCAATGATCAAATACTAAACTTTGAACATGTTGACCTCATCTCATCTAATCTTGAAACTTTGACCTCATTCACTCAATCAATCTCCTGTACATAGCTTAGTCTTTAACAATGCTTAAAAACTATCACTTTGACCTCTATAATTTTAATACACACCATTGATCTCTATCTATATGATCACCCATCACCATTGATCCTCGGAATAAGATTGATATTTATCTCTACTCAGCATTAAACATTAAACACATTGCACCATCTTGGTACTTCCTAACTTCTTGGAGTAACACACTCTGTCAATGTTTCTCTTAACTTGTGCATAAATGACTATGGGAAATTTTCTTATTTGTCTATAAGGATAACATTGTATAGTCATATATTTTACTTCATTCACTTACATGTTCTCAATTTTAGACCATATGATCTCATCACATAGGATAATCCAATTGTGTGACAAACTTCTCCTAGAACCCTCACACATGTGAGATATAATGAAATTAAAATGCTCACTCATAATTTTCTACCACATAGCCAAATATGTCAAAAACTTGTCTAGAAGGTCAAATTTAAAAATGCATATCTTTTATTATTCTTCGATGCTTGACCTAAAAGTTAACACAAATAAACTAAGCTCAAAACTAAACAAACCCATATAATCATCTTATTCTTAGATGTTTACACATGTGATATATGCCATCACCAAATTTCTTACTCAACTCTTTATTTCCTCATGAAAATTTGGCTATGGGAAAATAATGTTAAACTACCTGGGAGCCCAAATTTTCACTTACATATCTTTTGACATGATTAGGTGTATGACTTGAGATTTAATGCATAAAAACTAGGCACAATATTGAATAAATTTATGTGACCATTTCCTCTTGAAACCTATATGCATGTGAATACTGACATCATCAACATGCTTACTCAACTCTATTTTAACATAGAAACACTATCAAAATGCTTGAGAGCCTAAATTTGTACCCACATATCTTTGAGTACACTTAGGTGCATGACCTAAGATTTAGTGCATAGCAACTAGGTACTAATGTGATCACAACCATATGACCAATTCCCCTTGACTCACCCACATGTGGTAATGGTGATGTCATCAAATTTCCTACTCATATTTTCTACTACTAGACCCAAAATGTCTAGATGACAATAATGACCAAATAGATGAAATCTACTAATGCACACAAGCACTCAAATCTTATAAAATATCTTAGGGACCTTTTTCACATTTTCAATACTCCATACTCATCCTTGAACATATCTAACCATGCCAAAACAAAATATCAACCAATCATACTTCAAACATACTAAGACAAACACATTATATGCTTTGTCATTGTTACTTAGACTATCAAAAGACTTCATATACTCACTAGGAAACTTTCATGAAATCACCATGACATCATTGAAAAATATTCAAAAATATCCCCCTTTTTCATTGATGTCAATAACCATCATATATAGCAATAGACAATTCACCTTCCTCCTCTCTTTTTAAGGATTCTCACAACAAGAACTTTCTCCCCCTTTGAAACAATGACAAAGTGGGCACTATTTGATCCTAAGGACCTAAAAATACCACCAATAGGAGAGGACCATCTTATAAAATATGATACAAACTCCCCCTTACCTTGAGCTTACCTCTTCTTGCCTTGACAACTTCCTCTTGCTCCATGACAATACTCTTTTAAAATAAACACTACCACCAATGAATAAAGAACATAAAAAACCACTAGAATCTAATGGAAATCACTAAAAATAATTTTATAGGGACTCCCCTTAATATCATTGAGACACTTCACGTTTTGAGAATCTTCATATCTCCACACACCATGAAGAACCACCACACATGCTTACTAGCCTTCTCTCTCAAGCTACGACAAGGACTACCAACATAACTTCATGCCACTCACCAAATAAGAAACATGATTTGAAACACCCTAATAAATCTCCTTGAAATAAACATACTTTTCTCTTTTGGATAAACTAAACAAAAAGGTCTCATCTTCCCACTAGGCCTATCTAGTCTTCTTGTAGCCCAACCTAAAACTTGTAGAGCCCATAAATTTTATTAGATACATCATCAAGACCTGAATCTTTAGATATGGATCATTCTGATATTCCCCCTTAAGCATACCAATTTGAATCACCAATCTCATCCTATGAAACATACTTCCTTATCAAACCTACTAGGTAATTAACCTTCTATATTGATAAAAACTTGAATAACTTGAGAACCAAAAAATTTAAAATATATGTGAATCTTGTTTTGACAACCCATTTTTCCCAATAAACCTATTAATAAGCCTAAAACCTCAAATTATAAGGCAAAATACTTGTATAACATAGCCTAAAACCCTAGAATCTCAAAAACAAACAAAGTCAACAAACCTCCTTCTAGTCAGCACACAACTCTGAAACTTCTTAAACACTTAGAAATAGTCATAAAAAACTTATGGATCTAAAAATTAAACCAACATATCTTTGGGAACTTAGACTTAGTAAAACCCATTTTAGGCTTTTTTCCCTTAAGCCAAAAATTAAGAAAACTAAGAGCACTCAAAAAACTTCAATTGGCACAAACATACATTCAGACCACAAAAGTACCTGAAGAACATAAAAAATAAGTGTATATACCTTTTTGACCATCAAAATCTTCTTGAAATTTCATCAATCTCATTATTCCATCTGGATATAGCCATTTTAACCCTACACAATAGCTCCTTCATAAATCTCTGGAGAAAGCTCATGAACTTGTTACTCCCCCTTAACCAAAGACCATCTCTAATTGTAATTATCATATTTAGAACACAAAATTTCTTCTCCACAATAAAATATGTCTCATAATAAGCATATGTAGAGATACCCTAATTCACAATATCCTAGAATAATGTGAAATTAGGAGTTGCCCATTATTTCTCATATTCCTACTCCTCCTTGGTCATCTGATACTTGTAGTTCTTCTTTTTCTTCTGAGGCTTAAGAGAAGAAACAAGCTTAACTACCACAACATAATCCTTCTCTTCTAAGATTCAATTAACAATACATGAAGACAACAAAGATTCATGACATACCTTTTCATCTAAATAATCCACCCTATGATTTGGAACCTCATCACTAGGCACATATAATTGATGTTTTTTTCATGATACATGTTCAACAACAACAAGATGATCACTTGGATCTATACATACCTTAGGACTAGCTTCAACCAACACCTTGGTCTTCTCTTCAAGCTTGGTCTCTTCACTCTCAACATGAGCAGATAATGAGACCTCTCAAAACTCTTCAACTTTTGAAGCATTTTCCACCATAACAAACTAATTACTTGGACCTATAGTTTCATCATGACTCATACTTACCACCTTTAGCTTCCATGTGTTGATTTGTCTTCTTCTTTTCACTCTAGGAGCTTGATTAAACTCATTTTGACTTGTAGACCTTTGCTTGTAGAACCTAGCAATGTGACATCTCTATTCATAATTGTAACAAACCATACTCCTTGATGGAAACACAATTTATATTACCATTTTGGAATAAAACGTGTAATATGTCCTTTGTCATGATAAAAAAATAACCTCCTTTTTTTGAAGAGGACTCACTTTGTCTAATATTATGTGGACAATGGTTTACAAATTTTCCCACATCAATATAGTTGAATCACTTAATTTTGCTCACCCTTTTTGACTAATGACCCCCATCATAGTCCCATGAAAACTCATTTATAATAGGGCTCTTGCATTCTCTATATTTATGCCCAAACTTATTACATGTGTAATAATAACCATTGAATCTTGCATAACTCATGGTGTTAGGTTGTCTGATTTGATTTATCTTCATCCTACTAACACCTTCATTCATTATTTGATTTTTATCTTCAAAGACTGATCCACCTTGATATTATTGATATTCATGTCAACTTGAGTAGAAAATTTTGGATCTTCATTAAAACCCAATCAAGATCTATCATTAGCTAATTTTTGACTCTTTAGGATATCATCTAGATCATTAGAAATTTTATCAAACTTGACAAATTATTTCATGTTGTTTACAGATTTCTCTAACTCTTATTTTAAAGACACAATTTTAGAGCATACCTTGAGCATTCTTCTTCTTTGGTTCTTAGACTTTAATATATATATTCTAACTTAGAATTAAGAAACATGATATCGCCTTCATTCTCCCTAGAGTCTTTAACTAATCTTTCCTTAAACACACTTAATTTCTCCTCATAGTCCTTGAGTTTAGATTTCATCTTCTTATTGATCCTCTTTTCAACATTTAGTTCTTCTAAAGCATTTGGCAATGTAGTTTCATAGTCCATCTCATATTCATCATCATCTGAATCACTCCAAGTAGACTCCTTATGATGTGAACAACTTCCTTCCTTAGCCATGGATAGAGATTCATCGTTAGTAAAACTATCATCTTCATGATCATATTCTAAGTCACTATCTTCACTCTCATCTGATGAGCTGCAATCTTCTTTAGTGTAGAGACTCTTCTTATTCTTCAAGGACTTCTTCTTGTTGTTATACTTTTTTGAATCCTTTATTCTTGTACATCTTATATTCATATTGTCTATAATAATGATCTTCATCACCATTATTTTCATGTTTATGAGGGTACTTACAATAAAAATGTCATATCTCTTCACAATTGAAACATTTTACGTGGAGTTTACCCTTATACTTCCTTGAGCTTGTGTTTAATTTCCTAGTAATCAAAGCAATTAGTTCATCCTCATCAATATTAGATATGTCATCTTATTTGGGTTTTTTAACTTGGAAATTATTTTTAGGATTCATCTCTATTTTAATTTTTTCTTCCTTCTTTAGTGGTATATCATCATTTACTCTCATCTCATAGGTAGTAAGGGTGTCATGCAATTGATCCATCTGTAACTAATTAAGATCATGAATTTCTTTTCTATCAAATACTTTTGGATCAAACTTGATGGATAGAGACCTTAATACCTTTTAGACTATAGTATCCTCTTCGAGATTCTCTCCAAGACCTCTGATGATGCTCATAGTCTCATCAACTCTCTACAAAAAGGATGCCACAAAATATTCTTCCTTCATTTTGAGGATTTCAAATTGCCTTCTATGAGTCTAAAACTTAGTAAGCTTGACCTTTGAATCTCCTTCAAAAATGATCTATATTTTGTCCCATATATCTTTAGTATATTTATAATGGATTACCTTAGTGTATTCATTCTCTGAAATACCACAAGTGATAACATTCATTGCCTTGGAATTGTTTTCAAATAACTTTTTGTCTGTAACACTAGATGGAGGTAATAGGAGCAACATAACCATCTAGAACAAATTAACATACATCAAAACATAGGGACATAATTTATGTACTCATTCTTGTTCTAAAATAATAATAATTAGATCTATTGAACATTAATGCTTGCTTAGTATAGAAACCTCCTTGATGACTACCCATATTATACCTTGGATCACCTTTAAGGTGTTAAGCCTTTACCAAAGGACCTAATCTGATACCAATTGTAGAGATAAAATCACGAAGAGGAGGGGGATGAATTAGTGAACCCAAATTATCCAACTTCAATTTCAAACAATTTTGAGTTCTTAATCAATTTCCATAAGCATTCACGAAGTATACACATCATTCATATCAATGAGTAATAGAGATAATGCAAGATCAATCACATAACTCATGACATATGTGGCAAACCATATTGGGGGAGAAAACCTAATACAACCTATAATTAGAAGACTATCCTATAAAAACAAGAAACAATTTAGACCAGATACAACTGATCAAGGAACTACAATCCCTATTTAGTGATACTACAATACCAAAAGGTACTAAAACACCTATTTAACTGAGTTGTAGAAAAAATTAGAATTTTAACAAGTTTCACCTTGTAAGGAGGCTATAACCACCTTAGATGCTAAGATACCACAACAAAACCTATGAACACATCCACCTTTAAACTAATATCTTCAACACCTAATGATTGACCTCTGATTATCACTCTTCAAATTTGCTCATACTTAATCTATAAGAGCACTATTCTACTAAAAGAATTATGACCTATAGGTCATATAAATAGTCCTTAATATATTCTGATCTTAAAATCATCCATATGGGTCTCTACCCCTCCTTTTTTCCATAATTCACATAAACAAGCCTCTCTCACATCTCTTCCAAGTCTCTCACTCAAGTCTAGAAATCACCATCTTTGATTTCACTATTTATAGATAATACATGATAATAAACACCTTGGTCAGCCATTAATAAAAACTTAGACCTTAATACATCTCTCACATCAATACATGGCTCAAAACAATCTTCATAGGTTGTTTATAGCATCTATGGGTCACCCTTAAGTAGTTACACCTTTTAATAAGGCCCTTGGAGCTCTTATAGGTCTCATGTGAACCCATTCACTCCTTTAGCACTTAATCAAAAAAAATAAGAACACATGACCAGTTATAAAAGTATGGAATCATTCCATATGATCTATAGGTCCCCATTAATTTCCAACAACCAACATAGTACCCTTATACTTAAGCACAATTTTCTCAAACAACATTTTGTGCACATAGTCACCATAAAAAAATACATAATCAAATTCTAAACCTTTGTTCATACTACATACAATTGGTCAAACATTAATAATTAACATAGATGATCCTCATGGAGTATATAACACTCCCTAATATCCAATTCATCATTAAACATCAAAACAACATCTATACAAGCACAATGATCCTTCTCGGGTCACTTACAGAACAAACACGAACACATAGTCAACTTTTAACCTTTATAACTATGATTGTCCACACTTTTAGATCTTCAAATATATATTAACAGATTTGCCTTGGATTCATCTACCATTTTTTTTACACCATGAGAAAATTCATCCTTGATCAAAATATATGGTCCAAAAACCATATACTAGTTTTCCCATTTATAAAATTCAAATATTCAAATACAAACTATCACAATTAAACCTTGAACATCATGATCTCATCTCATGTCCTTGCTACTCAAATTAAACATGTACCATTGATCATATCTAAACTTTAATGAATAGGTTCTAATGCTCAAATTTTAAACATTGAACATGTTGAGCTCATATTGTGCAATCTTGTAACTTTGACCTCATTCACTCTATTGATCTCCTGTACATAGCTTGGTCTTTAAAAATACTAAATAACTATCACATTAACCTCTTAAATTTAATACATACCATTGATATCTATTTTTATTATCACCCACTAACCATTGATCCTTGTAAGAAGCTCTATCTTTATCTCTACTCAATATTAAACATTGAACACATGGCACCATCTTACTACTTCCTAACTTCTTGGAGTAACATGCTCTATCGATGTTGCTCAAACTTTAACTTGTGCATAAATAACTAAGTATGGTAACCTTTCTTATTTTCCTAGAAGGAAAACTTTACATAGTCATATATTTTACCTCACTCACTCACATGTTCTCAAATTTGGACCATATGATATCCTCACATTGGAGAATTTAGCCATGTGACAAACGTATCATAGAACCCTCACACGTGTGAGATATAACAACATGAAAATGATCACTCATAATTTTATACCATAGAACCAACTATTATAGGATCAATTCACACACTTGGAGAGGGTTGTTCAATCTCTCCCCAATTGAGATTATAAAATTAGGACAACCCCATGCTATGGGTCACCTATGTTGGTGTTGAACCTTTGGAGTAGGCCAACTTCCTTTTTGATGCTCACCTAAAACTAAAACTAAGCCTAATTATTCATAGGTAAATTGTTATAAAAATAATAAGGGATACTAATAAATTTAACCAAATGATGCACCAAAATTAAGAGGGAAATTCCCATAAGTTCAAACCCACACTAGATTAATAGAGGGCAATACTAGCTTACACAACCTTAATATCAAGCTAATTTTCACAAGTATTTCATAGAAGAGGTTAAAAATAGAACACTACTCTATACATATAAACAACATTTAAAAATACCTAAATAAAGTAAAAAGAAGTATCATGGGTGAGGAAGATTTTCCTTCACCCAATGCCATAGTGTACAACTTACAAAACATAGATTCAAGGTAGAAGATAGGTAAAGAAAGTTTCAATCATAGACAAAATTAACTAGGCTCTCAAGCATAATAGATATGCTTCCTTTTGATTCACCAAAAATGTTGACCATATTTGACCCACTTATGAAACATGTGCCAAGAAGTATAGCCGATGATTGATTGAAATGACCTAAACTAGCTCTAGATGGAATGAATGGAAAAGGTGAGGATCATTAAGCTCACAAAGCTTTTGAGACACTTTGAGTTCACTTGAAGTGTAATTCATCAATTCCTAAAGATAGGTCTAGAGTTGTAGAGACTCTATGGAATGTCAAAAATGCTTGGGAAAATATGAGAATACGTAGTATTAATCTAGTCCATTCATTCCATCTAGAGCCTATCCATACTTTTGGCTTTGATGGTAGAAAATTTGAGTGACCATTTTGATGCTGCTAGATCTCAATGTGTAGATGAGTTGAGGAAATTTGGTCATATGGTTTTCTTCACATTAGTCTCAAGATAACATGCACCAAGTTATAGTTCACATGCTAAAACAAATTGAGAGATATGCATGGGCAAAGTTGGCTCCTAACATAGAATTTTCTAATTTCTATACTTAGCCATTTTAGAGTAGACCATCATTAAGATGTCATGCAGGATTACATGAACTAGTGGACTTCAACATTTTATAAAAGAACTTAAAAATATAAAATGACTAGTAGATCAAAAAGGTTCATTCCTTTCAACATTATTTTCATTCTCTACAAGTTTGGTGTTCCCATGATCTTTACAATTTGAGTTATAAAATTGCAAAATTTAGTAAAAATGACAAACATCCATGTGAACATCATTTTTAAGACCCACAAATTGATCGTTTAGATCCAAAATACTTGGTAGGAACCTAAGAAGGAATGTGTAGCTGACAAGTGTCAAACACATGGGAGCTTGAGCAAGTCAAATGGTCAATGAATCTCAGGAACCAATTATAAATCAAGCTCAGGGAAATGGAACCCAAAAGATCTACATTTCACATTTAATTAGATCTCAAAATCCAGTGGAGTCGAATAAAGTAAAAGTGGTCAATAATCTGAGGTGGTTTCAATAGCCAATAGTAAAGGAAACAAGATGAAATGTTTAATGAAAGTTGATAAAGAAAAAAGGACCTAGACTCAGGCTTGACTTGAGTCAATGGAAAAATTAAAGGAAAGGATCTTGATTTATACTCTAATAAGACCTAGCATTGAATAGTATGTCATCTATATGTAAAACTATTGGAAAACCAATATCCTTAGATTGGTTTTCACCTATAGTTTTTTCATTATAAGATCCAAGGCATAGAATGAATATATAGTTAATAAGAAGATCATCCCAAGTCATGTCCTTGATAAACTGTCATTTAGAAAAAACATGGTGTGTCCTTGGTAGTTTGAAGATATGGGGATTTTTTCCTCATAATAAAATCTAGTCCAAGATCCAAATTAGTAGAACTTGGGGATTTGGAAAGCAATTAGTGCATTCAATTTCAATAAGATCATGACTTTCCAATTCTATCAAACTCTTGTCTTCTAGTGTAGCTTGTTCAACCAGTTGAATGATTTGAAGGCTATTTGGGAAAATCATGAATATCTAGCTCATAATAACCTATTATAATTGGACCAAAATCTTGGTGAAACATCTCTTAAAGCTAACATCTCATTGATTATCATGAACAAAATGCTATGTATTTTTTCTCTCCTCTCCCCCTTCTCCTATTTGAACCCTTTCTTCCCATTTTTGTAAGGAGTTCTCAAATTTTAAGAATTTTTATCTTTTTAAGAGATGGTATATTCTTTAAGATACTAAAAATTATGTTCAACTTGATTATGTTAGACCCTATCAAGCATTGATAAGAACTACCTCTTAATACAATATGACTTTCTTTATCTAACTTCTTCCTTGAATATGTGTTTGGCAAGTTGTGCACTATGGTATTGTGTAAAGGAAAATATTCCTCACCCATGGTCCTTATTTCTAAATTTGTTTAGGCAGTTTTCAATGTTGTTTTTAGGTATATATTAGTGTTTTATTTTGAACCTCTTCTATGAAATACTTGCATAAATTAGCTTGATCTTAAGGTTGTGTAATCTAGTATTGTGCTTTACTGATCTAGTTTGGGTTTGAGCTTATGGAAGTTTCACTCTTAATTTTGGTGTATCTCTTGATTAACTTTATTAGGATCCATTATTCTCTTTCTAATCTCCTTGTGAGTCATTAGTCTTAGTTTTAGTTCTAGGTGAGCATCAAAGAGGAATCTAGCCTATTTCAAAGGTTCAACCCCAACATAGGTGACCCACAATTTGGGGTTGTCCTAATTTTATAAGATCAATTGGAGAGAGCCTAAAAAAACCTATCCAAGGGTGTGAATTGAGCCTATAACACCAAATATGTCAAAAAATTATCTGGAAGGTCAACTTTGAACATGCATATCTTTTATCATAGTTCATTGCTTGACGTGAAAGTTAGTGCAAATAAACTAGGCTCAAAATTAAACAAACCCATATAATCATCTTGTTATAAAATGTTAAAATGTGTGAGATATGCCATCACCAAAATTATTACTCAACTTTTTTCTACCTCATACAAATTTGGCTATGGGAAAATAATGTCAAACTACATGGGAGCCCAACTTTGCACTTGCATATATCTTGATGTGCTTAGGTGCATGACCTGAGATTTAATGCATAATAACTAGGAACAATACTAAATAAACCCATGTGACCATTTCATCCTAAAAACTCCATGTGTACACATGATCACATCATCAACATTCTTACTCAGCTTTATTTGAATATAGAAAACACTATCAAAATTCTTGAGAGCCCAACATTACACCCACATATCTTTGACTGCATTTAGGTGCATGACCTAAAATTTAGTGCATCAAAACTAGGGAATAATGTGATCACAACCATATGACCAACTCCACTTGACTCATCTACACATGGCAATGGTGACATCATCAAACTACCTACTCAAATGTTTTGCTATTAGACCCAAAATGTCTAGATAACAATAATGATCAGCCATATGAAATCCACTCATGCACAAAAGAAAAAAAATCTTATAAAACATCTTAAGGAAATTTTACACATGATAAATACTCCATACTCATCCTTGAACATCTATAATTTTGAAAAAAAAAAATCAACCAATCATACTTCAAACATACTAAGACAAGCACATTGCACACTTTGTCATTGTTACTTAGGCTATCAAATCACTTCATCCACTCATCAGTACAATTTAATGACATCACCATGACATCATTGAAAAATCTTCATCACATCCATATCCTTATATGTTATTTCTTGATTCTATATAGTGGCCTCAACTTTAGTGGCCTCCACAAAGTCATTTTGTGCACCTGCCCAAATGGTATCAAGTTGTTCCTTATAGTTAAGCATATGTTGGGTTAACTAAGTTACTTGAATTGAGGTAACATTAAAAACCAACCAATATTCTTCAATAATTTTAAATAGAACTTCAATCTCATCTTTGATTTTTTGGTCCTACATCTATATTTGGTGGACCTTTTCATTGTCCTACCAATCTTATACAAGCTATTAATGGATAAGTTTCAACTTTTGGTTGTAAAAAATAATTTTAATCCATATGATTAGTGTACACAATATAAGGCATGAATTATGAATGATTAAATTGGATTTGAATTTTTTTTGAATCAATGTTACATTGTTTGTCTTCAACCTTTCGACCTATGTTTTCAAGGATGTGGCCTTATCTTTGATATATTCATTAAATGTAAAATATCCTTCAAGATGGTTGGCCAAAAATGACTATGACACATCTAAGGAGGCCTCCATGGTAGGTGGTGAAATTTATAATGATGTAGCTAACATGGTTGTAGGAACCTATCATAATGGTGTTATTAGCAATGAAAATGTGGTGCTTCAACAAGATGGAGTAGGGACATCCCAAAGTCAAATGTTTTATAGTGGATATGTTAAATGGGTTTCATGTGGCTTCTCAACACTACCCATTTATTATTCCATTTCTTATGCTTTGCCTACTACAACTTCATCATATTCCTATCATCATCTACCTTATATTCTCCCTCAGCCTCTTATAATTTTGGTTTCTTAGTATTTTTATCCTCTTGCACTTACACCATTTGTTATGCCTCTTCATGTGTTTTCCTTTTTTTCTCCTCATCCATGATGTGATTATAATTCAATTCATCATTAGTTGGCTTATTCTTCTCTTCTTCAGCATTAGGGGTATTATGTGTTGTTTCATCTTCTACATCTTTTGTACTCTATGCCTTAATTTCATCATCTTTCTACTATTGTTTAGCCTCCTTTGTTCTCTTTTACACCTTTTGCATTTTTTATTTTGGGATATATCATTAGCTTTTGTTGGTTTTTATTTGGCATCATCTTTTATCTAGTGTATTGCTTTGATGTTTATAGCTTGTTTCTGAGCCTTAGTTTCATCAGTTGAATTTTGGACTATGGATTATTACTACCCTTTTTAATCTACCATATTCTTTTCTAGTCTCCATTTTCATTTGCCTTTTCTACTTCATGTTGTGGCCCTTTTCACCTCCTCACAGGTGGATTTTTATTCCTATGAAATTGATTGATTCATCTTTGGCTCTTTAGCATCCATGATTGGATCCTCCTTCGATGAGGGAACTTGTGGACCATATACCATTTCCTTATAAATAAAAGTGTTTAGCTTACTACTAGTAACTAGTTTTCATTTGGTTACCTCCTATGTTGTAGGCTATGGTGACTTAACTTGTGTAGGCTATTCCTATATGATAGTAAACACTCTCACATGATCACTAGTCATTGGAGGTACCTGAACCTCCATTTTCCTTTTACACCTATGGAAAAGGGACTCTATTGGGATCTAAGGAAGTGGGGTAAATAGGTCTAATGAATTAGAAATATCTAGTTGGTTCTTAGTAAAAAACTCTATTGTGATCTTTTCTTTCTTAGCTTCCTTTTTGATAGTGTCAATAATGATAGAAAGAGAAAAATTAAGGATGTAAACCCATAGTTCCTTTGGTACCTATTTTCACACCTTCACCATGCACACTACTTTCTAGAATAAAAACTCATTTTCTTCTTGCTTCTCATATAGGTCCCTAACCATTTCACAAACATGACTTCATATACTTCATGTTCATCAGTCCCCATTGTTGGCAAGTCATAAATAGTTGTGATTTTTGGCACTTGGGGATCATCCATCCATGTAAAAATTTTGTATGTTTTTATCTTTTGAGGAGGATGGTATTGGATTTAAGTTGATGCTTTTCTTATTTTCATCTACATCTATTATGTTCTAGGCTCAAGTTGTAGTATTATAAGTATTGAAATGATTTGAGGTATTATTTATAATGGTGTTACATGGCATGCAACTAATGTTTTTTGTGTAATGACATATTTCTAGGACATTTGCATATTAATGAAAAGTGGTAGAATGAGACTCATTGTAATGGGTAATTCCTGTATATGCACCATTATGCCTTTGTAAAACTTGGTCACCATGACATGTTGACCCAAGTACTACTTTATATCATAGGGAACTTTGGGATTGGATGTAATAATATGAATCAACTCTTCCACCATGCTTGAAACTTCATTTAGTGTATGAAATATGTGTTATACAGTTTTCAAATTAGATTCCTAAATTCAATGTCAGACCATTAGTCAATATCTAGATGCACCTCTATTTTAGGTGACTTCCACTATGTGAATACTAACAAGAGAACTAAGAATTGATATTAGAAATTTTGATTCAAAAACTCAAGACTTTGTGTTGTAGTAAAGTAGGTATTTTGGGTCATGGTCTTAATCATGTGCTTACCTAATTGTCCAGGTTGAGTTTAGGCTTGTTTCGATGAGGCACAAGCCTTGACTACTCCTAAGGCACTCAACATTTAACACTTGGTGGTACTGACATCAACATACATAAGTCACAAGCCTTATGTTCTCACCTAAAGCAAAGTAAATAAGGTATCAGGGTTTTTATTGGGCTAGTTATGTTATGGTGCAACTTGGTTCTTCATGGGGCTTAAGTTATTACAATTATGGTTGGTCATTCATAGGTGAAATCCTTGGGTTGTATAGGATTAATTGCATTCTAATGCTTGAGGTCCAATTGGGTGTCGAGTTACAAGACTTAGGCATGGTCTTATGCCTAAGCATGAGATTCATTTTGGGTGTAGGGTGTTTAACATACTTGGCATATTACCTATTCAAGCACAGGGCTCACTGTCACCCACAAATCCACCATGAATGAACTAGGTTGAAAGCTTGTGGGGCTCAATCACATGTTTGATAGAATATAATATGTATTTAATGAACATTCAAAGACTAAAATCATTAGTCCATCAACTATTTGTGCAAAGATTTACTCAATAAACACATTAAACAATAATGCATACATAGTCCATTATAAAATGAACAAGTTCTCAAAATAAACTTCTAAGGTCCAAGATCATAGGCAAGCTTAGGCATTACAAAGGGGAGAGTCAAAATTCATCCCAAGCTAAGTTATAAAATTAAATAATCTGTTAGAAGTAATTTTCTAGAGCTTCACTACTCTTTAGCTCACCTCCCCTTCTTCACCTGAATGTAGCTTCCTTTTATAGGCTTTAGAGCATTTTAGGTTCATGAGGAGTAAGGCATGTAGACTACTAAGCTGGCATTAGAGGTACACATCCTACCACCCCCACTATGCTTTGCCTTCAATGTGAAATTGTTATCTTATATGTTTGCTTCCTAATACTATGTGATTGAAAAGGAACTACTTATATTTAATAGCTAATCATTGTTTTGTGCACCTAGTTCCTGATGTTGCTTAGAGGTGTTAGCTACCAACCAGTTGGTGCTATTAGAGGATAAAACCAAAAACCATCCACATAGTTACCTCATTCCTAGGTGATTTTTAAGTTGACATGGATCCACTACTTAACATGAAATGGTTCCCAACATTACCCCATACAAAAATGTTATTCCACCCTCAAACTATCCTTTAAGTGCCTTAGTTGTGCAATATTTGGGCATGCTCTATTATAATTATACCTTGAAGTCTTTAAAGCCATATATTTTGAGATTGATTTATTTTATGGTGTTATATATCTCTATACAGGCAACCTCAAGTGAGATCACCTTTGTGTTGTCAAGTTCTTTCCTGAAAGTATCTAGCTTTTCCTTAGCTTTGTAGACACCACCATCTAGGATGGCATCCTAATCACTTGCCTTTTTCTGAAAGGCATGAATTGTTCATCCAAGTCATAATCTTGGGTCTTCAACTGAACACTCAATGTGTTTACCTATGCCATTATCTATGTGCACTTAGCCCTACTAATGGATAATGCCTACTTTATTAATGTATCTCTCTCCCCCTTTGCCTTTTATAGGCATATGTCCATGACTAACATTTTGGTGGAAAAGTTTCAAAATATGACATTAGCATTATTTACGCACTCCTCCAATATTTTGAAGAGGTCTTATACCTCATTGATATTTTTATTGAGCTCTTTATTTAGGGCTTCGCAAGGTTCCTATTCCTCTTCTTGATCTAGTTTCATCTAAGGGAACATCTACTCAACTAGTGTGCACACCTTATCAACTTTAGATAGATTAGAAGTGTCTATACCATCCACAAGGGATGTATTTTCTTCCTTAACATGCTCATCCAACTTTTTGAGCTTGAGCTTCATGGTGTTGAGTTATTATTCTACCTTAAGTACAATATCATTCCATTTGGTGGAATAAACATCATTAATGATGTTATTTTTCACTACCTCAAAGGCTATCTTAGGGAGGGTGTTAGCCAACCTTAAAAGATTCATGTCTTAAGGGTTCACTAGTTGGTATTCATGCCCTTCTTCTATCTTCTTAATGCTCCATACTACCTTGGTTGGCACCTTGAAATGGGGCTTGTCTATGTAGTAGTCAAGTGCAAAGGACACTTGATGGTGCATTAATGTTGTTGTAACTCTAGAGGGCATGCATTTTAACATTTATAAGTCCTCATCTATGGTAAACCCATTCTACACATTTTCTCGATATCTTGGATAGAATTCCTCTTTCTCAATGGCTAACTCCTTCTACACCTAAGCCTCTTCACTTACATTTCTCTCTTCCTCGATACCTTTTTCTTCATCTATTTACTATAGGGGTTATTCTTCTTTGGAATTTTCCACTCCATCCACTTCTTATTATTCTTTTATTTGATCCTTCAAAGTGCTAACATTGCATTTTTGTCCCTAGGCACCCCTTCAATACTAGGGTGTGCTTTTTCTATAGCTTTTTCTTCTAAATTGGTATGGGTTCTAGGCACCTCTAATATTTTGTCTTTAAAGGGTTACACACATATAATAACCCTCTTCTCTTCTTCCTTCTTCCTAACCTTATCTTTTTGGGCCATCTTTATTTTCACCTTCCTCTTCTTTATCATTACAACAGTTTTCTCCTCTTTGGCCCTTATCTCCTTAGCCTCCACTTTATTGATTTCAACTTGGGACATGTCATTATCCCTCATGGCCTATCTTGTAGTTTAACTCTAGTACTATGTCAATGTGATCTTCATCCAGGGCCATGCCCTTCTATTTGTTTTTTAACTCCTCTTTAGTTGGTGTGCTTAATGATATTGCTTCTCCAAGCATAATAGTAGTACCACCTTAGAGAGCCTCATTCACTTCCACCTCATTGGGCTCTTCATCTATTCATCTTTACTTTCTCATTTATTATTTCCTCTTTTTTATCTCCCATCCCTTTTAGATGTATACATCACTGAGGCCAATCTTCTACCATGAATTTTCCTACCTAATTTCTTCACTTCATGGTGGTATCAAAGTTTCCTTGCTAGATGAGGAGTCCTATTCAAGCATTACATACACATAATCCCCCACTTATTCCCTCTTCTCCATTTCTTCTAGCACTCCTATGTTTACCAAGGTGATAATGGGTATCACAGATGGGAACTTTGGCTTCTTTTACTTCTCCCTTGAGATCAAATAAGTCTTCAATATAAACATCAAACACTTTTTAATTGGGGTTGATAGGAAGGATTCATCACTAGAGGTTATTTTGAACTTTATTTTATCCTCTATTTCTTCTAGTGTTTCCCCTATCTTACTCTTGGGAGACTTCCTCATTTCTACTAGTGTCAGTGTGGCTTCATCATTGATCATAATGGGAGGGTCATCGGTCTACTCAACACTAGAGCTAGGGACCTTCCTCTTAGGATTAATCTCATAGTAAAGCCTATGTATGTAGATGAGTATGGCCACTTATTAAAGAGGGTCGATGTCAGTGTGATTTGACACATCTTCTTCATACCTTATTGCCTTCTCATTTAGGCACAAAAACTAATGCTACAACATATTCCTTTCCATATCTATTTACCTCACTAAAATATCCATTTTTCACATTGGGGATATTACTAAGCATGTCCCTAAAATACTTGGATGAAAAAGTGTATGGGAGCTTTAACCATCCATACTTATTTCCATCAACCAACATCAGGTAAACTACATAGAAATGTTGAATAATGATAAAGATTGGCATCCCATACATGCTCTTAGGGATATCCTATGGGATGTACCACTCAATCCTAAATTACTTAATGTATTTATTTCACCATCTCATCATGCATGACATATAATTTACATTGAAGGAATCAGGGCAAGTGAAGTCCTTGTATTTTTGCAATGGGGAGTCATTGTGCTCTAGAAAAATGTAGAGATTGTCCTCATCCCCATCAGGTATGTTGATCTCTTCCATAACTATCAGGATGAGAATGGAGCCCCACATAAAGGTCCCCTTTGTTGTGTGACATTTTATCATGTTCTTTGCAAGATCCTTAATAATAAACTTGGTTATGTTAAACTTTAAACCCTACACCATATGGGATGTGATGTAGAGGTAATTTTTTATTACACCATTCCAATGAATTATGGGGTAAATTTTTGAGCTCACAAGGTGTGAGGATACCCTCATGCCTTGGTCCTTACAATATTTTATGGGGAAGGTGGGACCCCCTTATAGTAACTCAAGAGATTTACCACACACGTCTACTTCTTCATCATTATTCATCATCTCATGGATGTCTTTACCAATATTTGGGAGCCCAATTATCCTTCCAATGAGACATGTTGATATCTTCATGCTCTTTCCTATGAATTAAATATGGTCACCATAGACACATGACAAAAGGAATTACACTAGCTCCTCTTACTTCTCAATACATGACAACTCATATAGTTGAGTTGCACCATAAGTTGTCAAATTATCTTGAATGGAAATGTAAAATAATGTTATGCCCTATTTCATATTTCTCCCTATATTCACCATATAATCCAATTTTAGGTCTTTCACATAGCTAGAAGTATGATGGTTGTATTCCTTCAGCTAGTAGGTATACACAGATGAATACCAAATTTCCCCCACCAAGACCTCTAGGGAAATTCCATTACTTGATATTACATCTTAGTTAACACCTCAGGGTCAAATTTCATGATACTAACTCCTGCCATTGGTGTTTCTATTCTTATATGGGACACTTCTACTGCTATGCACACATGCTTTGGAATTTATTATTATAGACCTATTTCCTTCTACTTCTTACCCATTTTGAACGTATTGGAATTGAAGCATGATTAGTTAGGCCTACTAAATCCTCAAATGGTTATCAATTCTTTGAAATCATGATAAATGTGATAATAGCTTTTAGTTTTAAGCTTTGTAAACCATTAATGGCATCCTTGGTGGTAACTCACTTTTCTGTTGACTAGCTCCTACTGAATACTCTTCCTACACCTCTCTACACCAATCTCACTATGAGTGTGATTTATTTAACCTCAGTATCATTCACTATAATTTCTTTGGGGTCCTCAAATTCTTGTTTTATTAGGGTTTATTCCTTTTTATATCTTTGATTCATTAGTTCACTCTAGTTTTCTCAATGTGTCAAGTTTGCATAAATTTTGTAATAAAAACTAGTAAACCATGTGGTGTTTTATACCCTATTTACATCTAACATCTTTAATGTTGTGTTAATGGAATGGTGCAATTTATATTTATTTAAATCTACAAAATTCTATGAAATCTATGAAAATCCTCTACCACCAACTCATTTATTTTAGATTTTTGTGCTTCTATCACCAATGCATTCATTGCTCTTAATGGTGTTTTAGTGAAGTAAATTATGGTTCAAATGGTCACTTCCCACTCAAATATAGGTAGATACTAGCTATCTATGATTATTCAAATTATATGCTTTATTATATTGGTGTGACCTTCACCTTCACTATGGTAACCTAGGTGTAACACCTCACATGCACATGATTTAGCCTCCTCAGTTCAACCTCTTCTTGTTGTGATTTTATTTCAAGTACGCTTATATATGTTGGTCAATTCCTTATGCTTCATCTTTGCCTTAGCCTATCCTACCCCATACAAATCCCTTTCATTGGTCCTTTATCACTTGATTCTCTTTTTCTAGTCATCCTACACATGATCCAATAATGTGTCTTCACTTTTTCTCTAGTGCACAATTAAGTTGTGCATCTTTATTTGGCTATTATTTTGCCTAAGTCTAAAAACTTATTTACACCCCAAAACTTAGGTGTCAAACCCTAGGTTCCTAGAAATTAAGAGGGTTAGACTCACCTAATTGGTAATATGCATGAAAGAGCCAAAGTATCTCCCTTGGACCTTCACGGCCATATAATTTATTTCTTATACACCTAGAGTCTATGCATATTCCTCTTAGGTCTAAAATTTTCACACACATACCACTTATATTTTTGGCCTCGGGTGATTTTAAAAAGTGCAAGGTCTCAACTCACCTAATTGGATTTATGCATGAAAAGCTAGATAAATGTCTACCTGGGGCTTGAAAGTGCCCTACAACTAGAATTGGATGCATGGTGTCTAGTGTGCTTACTTTGTCTGATGATAAAAATACTCATGTGACAATAAATTAAGTGTCTAACCTCAAGTACTTATAAGGTCCAAGTGCTTGACTCACTTGACAAGATTTATGAGTGAAGTGTCAGTAGACTTTTTTGGTGGGCCTCAAAGCATCACTTCATTTATATTTACACTATTGCCAAAGAAAAAATCAAAACAAAATAAAAAGGAACCATTTGGATTACACCAAATGTTCTTTTGTTCATCTCATATCAAACTAACTAGTAACCAAAAATTTTGTGTTCTCATGGTGAAAACACCATCCTATTGCCAATATGGCTTTAGCCTATTGCCATTGAAATTCCTAGGGAGCATTTCACCAATCAATATGTATAACTTGCATGTGCATATCTTGAATATGTGGTGGATGATATAGGTACCCACCTACCTTATCTATAGTTTGTTTGAGTGCTTGAAATACTTGAATTCATAGAGAAACATGAATTCTCCTTCTGTTAGCACCTTGTTCTTTATATGCTTATCATGCCAAAGTTTTTGACATGCGTTTATATCTATTGGATCTACTTTACTTGGGTGTGCATCTCATCTAAGTACTCTAAGTCTTATATCCTTGAATTTAATTATTCTTGGTCATCTAACTGACCAATGTATGTAATGTGTAGTGATGGTACTAAGAGCTCCATCGATAGGATTGCCTTAGCACCAAAAACTAGTTTAAATGGTGTATCCTTGATTAGGTACTTGTAGGTTATGTAGTATTCCCATAGAATTTCAAAAACTTGATCATACCAATCTTTGTAACGAACATCACATATATTTATAAAGCATGTTCCCAAAATTTTGTTAAATGCCTCAACTATGTCATTTGCTTTTGGATGATAGGGAGTCATTTTGTGGTGTGCCACCATATACTCAACCAATACGATGCACATTATTTCATTGATAAAGTGATTTCCCCTATCACTATCCAAACTAATTGGGCACCCATACTAGCTTATTATGTTTTCCCAGATAAAACATGTAGTTATAGTGGATATGCAGTATTTTGGTAGGATGGCCTCATCCCATTTGATAAAATAATCTATGGCTTCTAGAATATACCTTACACCTATGTGTCATGTTGTGAGGTTTATCAACCTAATAAAATCAATGGATGATTTATCGAATAGTACCTAGTAAAGAATGGGGATGAGGGGGAATCTAATCCTAATGTTAGGCTTCCTTGTGTGATAGAATATATCACATGCCTTGGTGAAATTCTTCACTTCTTGGAATAAGCTTGGCCACCACAAGCATAAATATATCACTTTTATTTCCATTATGTCTATGGCATAATGTCCTCTTACTATGCCTTAATGCACCTCTTATAGGATGGAGTCTCTTTTGTGCTCAAAGACAAACTAGAATAACACTTCATCTATACTTATCTTATATAGTTCTCTATTGATGAGTTGAAAGGGGATATTGAAAACTATGATATCTTTATTTTTTTTACTTATCATGGTTTTGGGTAGAACTCTAGATGTTAGAAAGGTGGTGATCTACACCAAATCCTTGGGGATGCATTGGATTCTATATAGTTGCATGCCTGGCATGTCATCCTTGATAGGCACCACTACATCACCAAAATTGATGTATGATAAATGGTTTGACCCCATGTTTTGATTTCTAAGCTTAATCACAATAGAGAACTGGAACACCTAGTAGAAATATCTATTTACATATGCACCTATGTAAAATAGTTTGTTTACAATGTACTTGAGTGTCTGATGATCAGTGAAAAAGATAAATGGGGTTATCAATAAATATTGCCTAAATTTTTGTAAGGCATAGACCATGGTGAATACCTCACACTCTATGGTAGTGTAAATTTTCTCTATCAAAGTTAACTTCCTATTAAAAAAAGAGATGGGATGATATATTTTTCCTTCACTAGTGTATGCCAAGATTAAACTAATTGTAGATCTAGAAGTGTCAATATGGACATGAAAATGGGTTATATAGTTAGGGAATAGTAATATCAACATGTTGGTTAATCTAAAATTTAGGGTTTCAAAGGCATCCTCTTATTCCTCTCCCTGGTAGAATGGTCAATCCCTATAGATAACCTCCTCTATTAGTACTAAAATCTTTGCATAACTCTTTATATACTTTATATAATATCCATAGTGGGCAATAAAAGTGTGAACATCTTTTTATGTGGAAGGAGTTTGTAGTTGAAAGATGATGGCAATCTTCATTGGATCAATGAAAAATCCATCCTTACAAATGATATGCCTAAGTAGGGTTCTGAATGGTGTTACAAAGATGCACTTCTTCAAGTTTAAGATATCTAAAAATACCTTCACCTCTCAAACATTAGGCACAAGTTATCATAATGGTCCTTGATAAGGCCATACACTATTAAATAATCTAGATACACTTGGAGGAACCTGTGAATGAAATATTTGAATGTGGTGATCACCACTCTAGAGAACATGGCTAGTGCATTATTAAGTCCAAAGGGCATCACATTATAAGAAAAATAATGCCATTTAATCATTAAGTTTATTTTAGGCCTATTATCCTCCACAATATAGACTTGGTGGTAGCTAAAGAACCCATTATTGAAGGTATAGATTTCACAACCTATAATCCCTTCCAAGACTTCATTGGTGAATGTATTTGGGAAAGGGTCATTGATGCAAGTAGTGTTCAACATTCTATAGTCAATGCAAATGTGAATGTGCCCATCCTTCTTGATTATTCTTATCATTGAGCTCACCCACTCAGACTCTTACATAGTGTCAATGACCCTTATGGCTAGCATAACATTTATCTTTATTTTCAACTTGGTAGGAGGTTAGGATTCATTTGATAGGGGTGCTTTTTTATTGATCTTATACCATCAATTAGATTTATAATCATATTTCCTAGGTATGGGTGGATGCCCTTCATATCTTGATAAGTATTAGGGAATAAATATTAGAATTCCTTTAGGAGGTCTATGATTTATGCCAGCTCTATGTTAGACCAATGGGAACCTAGAGTATCCATCTTTGGCTCTCATTTTGCATTGATATCCACTTTAATGGTCTTGAGTGGTGCATGTTATGGCTCATTCCTCTCTTGGTGAGAATACTTGACTTGATGGGTTCCCTCTATTGTTTCAACATTAATATGAGTTGGGTCTTCTTCGATAGGAAAACTATCATCTACTTGGTACATGAGCTTTCTTCTGGTAGTCAATGTTTTATAGTAGCACTCTTTCCAAGTTTCATCATCCTCCTCACTAGAGTCACTATTAAGAATTTATTCCTCAAATAAATATAAGACTACCAACCCTTTTTATTTGAATGTCTTTTAAATGATCCCTAAGGATTTTTGTGTCTTCTAACACTTGTTTTTCAATCACTTGCAATGGGTCAACCAATTCCAAGTTCTATGAGGAAAAGGAGAGCGTATGCACAAACTTCTCATTAAAAACCTTCCAATTAGTTATCTCTCAGTACATCTTGTCAAGCATGTACTAGGCCTATGCCCATATATTTATAGTCTTGTAAAAGGTGTACACCCATAGTTTCTTTAGGGTAGCCACGTAGTATTTAGTCCATGTCTCTTTGCATAGGTGCACATGCAATATAGGGTCAGAGTTACCAAATTATGCTAAGATATATAAGTTCTCATTACTCCTCCTAAATCTAGTGCAAATGACCACCTTTACCTCTATCTAAGATGGTAATTTAGACCTTTATGATACCTACCAATGTCTGATATTGCTCCTCAAGATGTACACAAGTGAACCCATTTTATTTATCTCATTGGGGATGCATGCTTCAATGTTGTGGACATACCTTTACACTAGGTTTCTCCCCTCAAATTTTGGGAGTGTTTCAAGTTTGCCTTTGCTCAATTAGAGTACCCTCTTTTATTTCTTCTCCTAGTTTGAGACCCATCATTTTAGGGTGCACTCAATCTAGACCTAGAAAGTCTTCACAAACTTTGGGACTTTTGTGTATACCAAGTGACATCTATGACCAATGGTCTCATACACTTCTTCAATCCACTAGTCATAATCAATGTCAGTGATGTCTGAGGCTAACTTCACATCCTCCCAGGAAAGCATTCCCTAATCAAAAGGATGGAGATTCTTGATGCCTTGTGCCATGATGTTATAGATATGATTAATCTCATCTTCCAAATCAATGCTTTCCACATAGTGGGTTCTTGATCACTTGAAATGGGGATACTACCCTTTCCTTAACAATCTTAAAGGTCATGCATCACTTCTTGAAGCACATATCTGAATTTTTGGCATAACACCAAGGACTTCCTATAAGTGATGGGTAGTTAATCTTGTTCAAACAATTTAGTCACTTTAAATTCAACATGGAATTAAATGCCCATAATATCTATAATGGCACCCTATATAATTTTGATCAACTATGCTTAGGTCTTATTAGCCATGAAGAGTACATGGGGAGAAGGTCTTAGGTCTAGCCTACCCATCTTCTCCCATGCATTATTGGTCAATATATTGACTTCTACACCAGTGTTGATCATCACCTCATAGATAGACCAACCATCGATGGTGGTGTTCACTAGAAACTCTTGGTCATACTCTACATTATGAGTATACCTTACTTCACATGTCCACTCTATATGTATTATAATAACTTCAATTTCATGTGGCTCAACAAATTCACTTGGCTTCTTCCCTGTATGCTCTAAGATTAAGTTTTTTATCAAAGAAAGTATCCCATCTATTGGTAGGAGAAGCAATATTTTTATTAACTCTTATATTTCAGCCTTTTGGCTATCTTATTTTTGCATGAGGCGGTATCTTACACTTCGATATATCTAGATAGTTGGAGATATCCCTACAAATTTTGTATTACACTCATGACTTGTTGTAGGATGTCTTTTGATGCACTAGCTCAGGGTAGGGCACAAATTTTATCTTAGGTTAGGCTATGTGCTTAATGTGACTTAGTTTTCCATATTCTAGGCATAGATATTATGTTGTCATAGTTGGTGGCTAAGTGGTGAACCCACTTTATGTGGTTTCCCACACCTTTATTAGATCTAGGTGGGTTAGATGCACCTTTGGGGACCACTTCATATCCTTAGGCTCATAACTGATCATCCTTGTACCCCTGTCACTACCCATTTTACCGTGGGTCAACTTCTTATACAAGTCAGGGCACTCCTCGATCACATGTGGTCTTTGATAATAATATCACATTGGGTGCATCAGGTAGTCATGTTGATAGTGCTTAGTTGACCCACACTTTTAGTAAGATTATGGTGGGAATATCCCTCCAATATGTCCTCTACCTCACCCTCTAGCGCATCTTTGGTTTCCATTGCTAGCATTATACTAACTATAACCCTCATTTCCTTGGTTTACTTTCTCTCTGACTACTGTAGTTGCCTATCATGTGCCTCTCTCCATGTTTTGGCACATTTCATTAATTACTCAATAGTCAAATATGTTGTAGTAGATGGTTGTGCTAACCTAACTATCACATTACAATAATGGTTAGTTGTGAACATCATGTACCTCATGATCAACTTCATAATTAAAAAGTAGTACATGCACATTCCTCTAAGGGTATTTATTTTGATTATGACCCTTCACTTTGTAGTTAGTGCACCACATATTACTTTGAGAATATGATGACAAAATAGTAGTCAAATTTTATAGTTGGGAGGCCATAGACATAATCTTCACCTCCATGAATTAGATTATGCCTATATCAACACTCCCAACCACCTTGTCTCTAAGTGTAGCTTCAAGCACTTCTTGAGGCTATATGAATTTTTCATGGCTAACACACTTCTAAATGGTGCTAGAAGTCCTTCAATGAACACTTGTATATGTTGGAATGGGTTAATGTCATAAGGGAGATTGGATAGGAGCATTTTGAACCTATAATTGTAAAAGTGCATGATTTCTAATATCCCTTGGTTTATCTACTTGATTATAATGATGCTCTGCTACTCAAACTTAGGTACATTTAACTCTTTCAATAATCTTCCCTTTAGGGTGTCATAATAAACCATATCTTGGTTAAGATAAAACTTTTTATACCAAGTATAGGAATGATCAAGTAAGATTATTACAAACTAAGTTACCTTGCACTCAAATTGATTTATTCCCTAATCATGCCATTATAACTCAAACTTTAGTACATGTTTTATAACATTTTACACACCTCAGTACTCTAGTAGGTGCATGGCCATATCATAATAAATTTGGTATTGGGGAGTAGCTAGTGCCTAAGGTACTTTTCCTCTTGATGTTTATCCTAGAATTGGTCCTCTAACACCTCCAACCACTAGGCTAGGCATTAGTTTGGTGGTTACTATTAGTTTTATAGAAGATGATGGCACCATACTAATGAATAATGGTATAGGGCCACTTCTTATGAGATATTGCTTGAGTTTCACTACTAACATTGGCTAAATTAGGGTGCTTATACTTAAGTTTCATGTAGTTTGGTTGTCACTCCATGGTCTAGAAGTATCTTCACTTACCTCTTCATATAGGATGACTTATTTAATCATGAATTTCTGGACCAAATTTGTAAAGCGATAAAAGTCTACATTGACAACAAGGTTAGTTATCAATCTTTTGTTCTCCTTTAGGGAATCTAGTACATGAAATCATACCATAGTTTCAAATGGGGTAGGTACATCTAGCACATATCTAATGGTTAATTTATAAAGGGACCCTAAGCATTCACTCATCAATTATGGAGCTTGTTTTAAGTCTTTGAGGACTCATTCTTCTAGGCACAACTACCATTAATAGATCCTTCCCTATGCCCTTCTTGCTCATTATAGGTCTTTTCAGCACTTCCAAGTTCTAGATCTTCTATTAGCCCATGCCTTCTCTTATTATAACCCTATCATCTAAGTTCATAGTTATCAATGTACTCATATCCTTCCATTGCACCTCACATACATGTCCCCTTCTTCCATATTGCACTATTTATACATGAGAAGACTTTAGTCTTCCATTCTCACTATTTCAAATCTATAATCCACCATTAGCTTCATGAGTTTGATGCCAAGTGCTTTCATAGTTGTGACTCTTATCTCACGTAAGAATGGGTAATCTACCTCTTCAGGGTAAGAGTATATCAGTACCACAAACTCAATCATATAGTTTTTTAGTGCCCCTTTCCACCATTTATTTGAAACTCTAGTCCAGGTGGCATCTAAGTTCTCAATCCTCTCTAGGCATATTATTTTCCACTCATGGTGTTGTCCATATCTTTAGTTTATATTGGTTGTATAAGTATCCAACTAGTGTTATACTTGTTATGATAGTTCATAAAAGGACACCTCATACAAGGCATCATACAAGTGGTTCTAGACCCACTTCCTTAGGTTATTCCCTCTACAAGTCAAATGCCTCAATGCAAAGCTATCTTCCACTTATTATATCCAGTTTTCAATGTTCTTGAGGGATAATTAGAGTATTGTCCTAGTGCACCATCATAATAAATAAATTTAATGGGTCTCAATAATGGAACCAAAATGTTGTATTAAAGTAGGTATTTTGGGTCATGGACCTAGTCATACACTTAACTAGCTATCTAGGTCAGGTTTAGGCTATTTTAGACAAGTTTCAAGCCTTGAATACTCCTAAGGTGCTCAAAATTTAACTCTCAATAGCACTCACATCAATATACATAAGGTGCAATCCTTATGCTATTACCCAAAGTGTAGTAGAGAAAGGACTGGGGTCTGTGTTCGGTTAGTTGTGCCATGGTGTATCTTGGTTCTTCATGAGGCTTAAGTTAGTGTAATGATGGTTGGTCATTCATAGGTGCAAGCCTTGGGTTTTGTAGGCTCAATGGTATTTTGATGTTTTAGGTCCAATTAGGTGTCAATTTAAGGGACTTAGGCATGGTCTTGTACCTAGGTGTGGGTTTCATTTAGGGTGAAAGGTATTTACCATACTTAGCATATTTCCTATTCAAGTGCATGGCTTGTTGTCACCCACATGTTTTTTATGAATGAACCAAGTTAGAAGCTTATGGGGATAAATCACACATTTGATATAATCTAATATGAATTTAATTAACATCTAGAGACTAAAATCATTAGTTCATAAATTATTTGCAAAAATATTTCTTCAATAAACACATTAATCAATAGTGCATAAATAGTCCATTATAAACTGAGCAAGTGATCAACATAAACTACTAAGGCCCAAGCTCATAGGAAAACTTGAACATTATAAAGGGGAGTGAAAAAATGCATCCCTAGATAGGTTATAAACTTAAATGATCTTCTAGTAGTAATTCACTAGGGATTCACTACTCTCTAATTCATCTCCCCTTCTTCAACTGAACTAAGCTTCCATTTAAAGGCTTCAAAGCATCCTAGGTTCATGGGGAGTGGGACATGCCAACTACTAATTTGGTACTATAGGTACACATCCCACTTCCCCCACTACACTTTTCCTTTAATGTGCAATCATTATCCCATGTGACTATTTCCCAATGCTACATGATTCAAAATGAGTTGATTATCTTTAATGGCTGATCATTATTCTTTATGCTTGGTTCTTGATACTTCTATAAGACAAAACCAATAACCATCCACATAGTTGCCTCATGCCTAGGTGTTTATTGAGTTGGCATTGATCCACTACTTATCATGTAATGAGCCCCAACACTTTATCAATGTTGGTGGTCAACTCAAAGACCAAGAAGTCTACCTAGTTAAATTCTCCATTGAGGTGAAGTAGTGGGCAATGTCAATTACCCCCTTAGTGTATTGTTTTATGTTGCTGGTCATTTTATAATAACATCATGTGATGCATGATATGAGTACTTAGACATACTAATCTAAAATATTTGTAAGTGGGATACCCATAAAACCCCTAACATAGGCTTCATGAACTTCTAGTAGAATGGGTGGTGCTTTATATTTATAATCTTTTATTGATTTATTATGAGTTGGCAAACCCATGGCCAATGTCATTGTAGATTAATTAATTTATATAGTAACCTCTTTAGAGAGATAGATATTTCCCTCATTGTAATGGCTTATTAATAATTGCATAATCTCTTTGAGATAGCTAAAATTAGTATCTAAATTAGGCACTTGACATATGTAGAGTGGAATCGATGTGGTTATGCCAAAGTGAGGGGATATGCACCTTAGATGGACTTTAGAATGAACACCTTATACTTAGGGATTTTGATGAATTTTGAAGCATCTAGGTCTAAGAACTTAGTGTGGCATAGAGCCAACCCAATTCCCATATATTGATTTTGATAATTGGTGAGAGTTTTGAGTAACTAGGAAAGATCGAAAGAATCCATTATACAATTTCTAAGTCTAATGTGATGTTAAATGTAAAATAATTATGTTCTTCACTCAAGGATATGTAAAAATGTATAAAGGTATAACAACTTAAGATACACTACGTGTAAAAGGCTCAAATTATGTATTCAACTCTAGTTTTATGGCTTCTCTCTCACTCATCAACCTTCCTTTGCTTTAAATTTTCCTAATTATCATTCTATATTTCCCATGGGCACATCATATAATAAGAATCATGTCCTATTGATGTGTCAAATTTTCTAAGATGGATTATCCTTTTGGTGGTAGATGAAATACAAGAGTTATCACATCACCATATTTTCTCTATAACACACTAAATTATTCCATCCATGATGTTGATTGATGATCTATTTAAGGATATTTATCAATATCTTCCCCTACTTTGTCATTAATGGTTACATTATATTAATAATATCTCCATCTACTTGAGAACCTACCATTGTATGATTCCTAGACTTAATTGAAGTCATATGCTATCATTTTGAGCTCACTGTACACTGGGACCTTAGATAAATTTTTTATTTATTCCACTCTTATATAACTATAAAATTAAAACAAATGGTACTTCAACAACATAATTGAAATAAATCCTAAACTACATAGTGTGAATTCACACCTTCTCATACTTGTAAAGATAGATTATTTATAGTAGGGTTTGAACCTACTACTATTCATATATCTAAGTAAAATGGTACCTTATAATTCCATTAATAATATTTTTATTAGTTTTTATAACTCATGGATAATGTATGGACCCTTCCATTTGATGTTTTTCTTGCATGAGAAGGCTTTAAACCAAATATCATAGATTAATACTAGCTAATCCACATAAAAATCTTTAGTTCATAGGTTCTTGTCATGCTAAGATTTTTGGATTCATTTATGAACTTCTTGTGTCTAAGTTTATTTTCATCTATCTTCATTCATGAAATTTATCTCTGGTAAACTATTTGTCAATGATTCTTGATCACCCATGTGCATAATTATTATGATTTGTATAGTAGGTGTTACATATTACATGGGCATGACCACTTCTAACCCATAGACCAATTAAAATAGAGTGAACCATGTTTTATTATTATAATGTGTGTGACATACCCATATAACTACATAAATTTAGTCCTCCCATTCATCCCTTTAGACATCATATATTTTAGTAAGCATCTTACCTAGTACCTTATTCACAACTTCTACTTGGCCATTAGCCTAGGGGTGATATGATGTAATTTTACGATGTGAAATTAAAAATTCATTAGTTATAATCTTTATAGTTTTCTTCAATAAATGGGTTCCTCTATCACTCATCATTTTTATATGACAACCAAACCTAGTAATGCTATTTTCATATAATAACTTTATTGCATCATTAGTACTAAAACTAGGCATCATAGTAACTTCCACCTACTTCATTAAATAATACATTGCATTAATAATATATATGTAATGGTTGTGTTTATTGGGTATAATAATGGGGAAAATAAAATCAATTCTCTATTGCTCAAATTTTGTCACACTAACATCAATTATAGAGACATTTCATCTCTTTAGTTCGATTTTCCCATCTGCTAACATACATTACACTGTCATGCAATTATATGGGAACCTTGAAATATATAAGGCCACCATAGGGCACTCTATAAGATCTTACTCTTATTTTCATCTCCTATGAAGTGATCCCCTATGATCTCATGATATGCCTCTTTGAGTAACTATTGCCTTTCATGCTCCAGTGCAACTCTGTGTAGCACTTCATCCTTACCCAAATGATAAAGAACTCCATTGATAATACTCTATGGAAATTCTCTAGTAATGAATTGTTTCTTATCCTTTTCCACATAATTTTATATAAATATCCCTTGTTTAATAAAGTTTATGATATATTGTAAAATTTTCAAGGTCACATGCACACAAAATAAATGTGCATTTGGATTCTCATCTAAGATTTCCTCTTGATCCTCACCATTTTTTAGCCTACTCAATTGATCTAGACCCAGTTTATTATATCTTGGCTTAACATTTATTTGTATTTGATATTATTGGATGAGAATCAACCATCATGAAATGCATCCTCCCAACATGGGCTTATTTACCAACTAGTGCAATGCTTGGTGATTAGTGAATAACTCAAAAGGTGTGGCCAAAAGGTAGTGCCAAAACTTCTAAAGTGTAAATGCCATGGCTAGCAACTCATGCTTAGTTCTTGTATAATTTTTATTCTAAATAGATAATTTATTCTTACAAAATGGATAGGGTGATCTAATCCACCTTCTCCTGGTTGCTCTAATTTTGCTCCAACTGTGAATGTTGATGCATCTACATATACATGAAATAGTTTAATCTAATCTAGGTAGACCATAATATATGCAGTCAGTAGTCTCTTCTTTAATTTAATGAATGATACTTGGAATTCCTTTTTCCATACAAACTACATTCCTTTACATAGTAACCTATCTAAGGGGTTAGATATGGTTCCATACCCCTTAATGAACTTCCAGTAGTATCATGTATGTCCCAAAAAATATCTCATATTTATTGAACTTGTAGGTGGAGGCATTCCAAAAATTACTATGATATTATATTGATCTACCAATATGACCTTATTATAGACTACATGTCCTAGAATAACTCTAAATGATGTGAAAAATAAACATTTCTTCATTTTTTAAAAAAATTCACAACACCCTACATCTCTCCAAAATAAGTCTAAGTTTATACAAATGATTTATGAACAAAGAAAACAATTCCCAAACATCCAAGTAGACTTACAAAAATTCATGGATAAAATCCTCAAATGTAGCAGCTATAGCTCTAGAAAAAATAGTAAGTGCATTCTTAAAACCAAATGTCATTACCTTATATGGAAAGGAACCCTACTTGATTGAGAAGGTGGTCTTGGTATTTTATGATTATATGATTGGTATCTGATGACATCCACTAAATCCATTTGTAAAAGAATACACTTCATTCCCTATGAATACTTATAAAACGTCATCTGTGAGTGCAATGGTAAGTGGACCATTGACATGAGCCTCATTCAAGATGCAATAGTCTCCATAAATTTCAATCTCACTAGTCCCCTTAGCTTGCAACACCATGGGGATAACCCATTCAACTTTATCTATAGGAAAGATGATAGCTTATTATTTCATGTGATTCAAATTATCTTTCATTTTAATTGATATATTGGGATTTAAGTGACATGGCATTTTCTTCATTGAGTGTGTGCACTCCTTCAGCTCAATGTGAATTTCCCATAAGTATGGATCCATACACTTAACCTCTAATAATTTTTTAGGTAAGACACATTGGTAATCTCTTATGAATGATCTCCATTCTAATTTTATCCAAATGTTCCTTTAGAGGTTCTTGATAGATGTTACATTCCCCCTCAAGAATTGAGTCTCATAGTATATGTTGGGCTTCTCACTCTAGAAAATTGATATGTCATAGTTTTTCTTCTTTTATATACTCTATGATTGGTTCTAGGAGTGTCTCAACCTCTCTTTCAAGTTAAAATAGATCAACTAAATCTATGTCATCCTCATCATCTAAATTGGATACCCCACCATCTTAATATTGTAGCATATGGAAAGACTACGTAAGGATTTGATCCTTTCCCTTTTCTACTTTTTAGATTCAAACCGATTCATTTAAGTCATAAGATGTGATTTGTTGTGAGGATGACTCAACCATACTATCTAAGTCCTCATCCATCCCATGACATATACAACTCTTTAACTTCTATAATGTTTGGTGCATCAAGGGGTTATCCTCTTAAAAAATGAATGTTGGAATGAAGTCACTTTGGACTTGTACCCAATGCTTCATCTCATGCCTACACTCTTGATGTATGTACCAAGTAGCTAGTAAAACATCTAGTGTATGTTTAAAAACATGTATTTAATACATTGGGAGAATAGACTCTAAAATCTAGACTTTGATGCATGGATAAATATGAATCTCCAGATAGTTTCCCTCTTTGAACAATGTCTAGTATTTTCTAACATTCCCTATAAACTATAAATAGGCTAAAGTTTTTCACACACTTCATTCTAGCCCAATTGATCATCATGGTGAACCTATAACTATTTTAAAGCAATAAAATTTAGTGTGTAATTGAAATCACTCACCCTCTAGTATCTTAAACATGTTATTGGTATATAAGGATAAAATAATTGACATCCTTAGTGGAACAATATTGGGGTATTTGGAATTCAATCACAAAGACAATTCATAGAGGATGTATCTCATGATCTCCCTTGACTCAATTGATCATGTGCATATTAGAATACCCATTCATTGAAGAAGTTATATCCCATGGTAGAATGCTTTCTAGAGTCAGTTCTATGTAATATTTGTTCATGTTACCTATCTATTATAAAAAGTCAATATCAGACTGAGTTGGTGAGCTTACAGACATATATCTCACATCCTCCAATTCTAATTATGAAATCTCTATGTGATTTATCACATGATTACAAAGTAGTTATTATTTACACATATTTTGTGTTTGTAATTTTGTGTTATCCTAGAGAAATATATTCGATAACTCATAGAGATTTCTATTTATCTTCTGCATTCACTTTCATCTACCTACTTTTCCCACAAACATATGATGATTTAGATTCTTTGGGTAAGCAATATGTTTTTTTCCCACATTTATTTAATTAAATTAATATGATCTTATCTCCCCAATGATATTCTATCTGATTCATCACTATGTTGATTGTCATATGACCAACATACACCCATTTTTTTCCAATCAATGTAGGATAGTGAGTCTTGTTTGTCTTCATGTTAATGATTTTAAATTCACCACAGAGACTCAACTCTGTGACTTTGATTTACACATAATTTAGACATCCAATATCTTCAACTCATCCATAATCCAAAAGGATTAAAGTGCCATTAATATAGCTTAGCATAAGTCACCCAATAGCTACCCATGTTTATCTCAGGATCATGTTAAGGGTGCTATAGAAATCAAATACTACATTGGGTATTTTATACCCTACCAACTTGATATCCAATATAGGGTTAACATCCCAAGGTTTTTTAGTCTTAACATAACATATCAATATATTTGTCTATTGATGGCATTTATGTACACATTCCTACAAATTATGGATAAGGTTTTTGATATTATAAGAAATGTCTTCATTGCATAACATACTGAGTAATTTTATTAAATCTTTAGGGTAGTGATGACACCATATTATATCATAATGCACACTATTTTCCCATACATCTACACATTTATAGATGCAAAATAAATTCATTAGTTTCTTGTTATTGGATTATTTTAAAAATCTATGTATATTTCTTAATTAATCCTTTCTTGGTTAATGGTTTGAGATATTTTTCTTGACAATCCTTTCTATCCCTTAATGTTAAAGTATCTCCAAAGGTAGTAATCATGGTTCTACATATTTTTTACATGTGATTACTTATATAAAATCTTCTTCTAAGGGTTGCATATTAATCATAGTCACATTTCATACTACCTTATATGTTGGTTTTTTATATCAAGATAGATAATCCTCTATGTCATGATGATTTAAAATCCTAAAATAGGCATAATAGGATTTTCACTAAGGGTTTTATGGATAGTTATTTTTTACATGATTGAATTCATTACATAAGTAGCATTGAATTAGAGGTTGTTGGTAATTATTTTCCCTACCTCCTTGTGCACCACCTTGGTATCCTCCCATATATCCTCTTATATATCCTTCTCTATTGCTTTGAATCCACAACCATTTGATTATGGTGGCCCAAAGATCCTAGAATCCTATTGTGTTTTTCATCCTTAATGTTGTTGTAGGCCATCATACCCACCATAGTTTTAGTGAGGAAGTGATGGTGCCCAAGTTGCCTATTGTGATTGGGGAATCACATAATTTTAATGGGTGAAAATTAATATTGTGTTGTTGGAGGTGTTCATTTTTGTAATGGATTTGTGCAATCTTACAAAAGTAGTGTCCAACCACCCATACCTATATGTTGATATTCTGGTCTCTTTAAAACCCATGGTGCATCCAACTATGTTGCACTTATCATTCTGACTTATAAAATAGGACTTTGTTTAGTCATAGTAGTTGTTTACTATACAATTAATATAAACACATTATTTGTAATATCCCCCTTTAGTCCTTGGAGATATATAAAACTTATTTCATCATGATTAGGTGACTTGTATAAGTTTCAATATAGAGTCTATGGATTCTTGACTTATTTTTTTAGGAGATGGCAGTGAGATGTCACATGCCCTACCGCTCTACATATTTTGTAGAAGTCTATTTTGATTCTTGGGCACTCATTTATATTATACCCTTATTTATATAACTTTATACTCCATAGACCAAACATAGGATTATCTCATCCCTCTTGACAACGATCCATAGTTCTCACGAGTGTTTTTAGAGTATTCCCTATTTTGAAGTGAAGGTTGAATTATCACCATACTCTTCAATCTATTTGACCCTAATCATAATTTCTCCTACATCTACCTTCATGTTGAATTATGTCTGAGTGATGGAAAACCATATTATTATTCACAATCCTTCCAAGAACAAAGCCACTTTATCTTCTAGATAAAACTCCACTTTATTCATAACATTAGAGAATCTGTGATCATATTTAAATATGATCTCTTTTACTCCCTATTATATTTCTTTCAAATCCTATATAATTTGATTAGAACATATATTTATATTAAATTCTATGATAAGTATGTATTTTACATGTTACAAATCCATTAGATTAACATTTATGTAGAATATGAATTCCAAATCGTGACTACACAAAGCTATAATTAGTTTGCACTTCTTTACAACATCATCGGTAATTACTTTAGCTTGCCACTTCATGTCATAGGTAAACAAGTATTATTCTAGGCCTATAGACCCATCATATGGTGCCATATTGATAAACTCTCCTGACTAAGATACCATACTGATGTTTCTCACAAGTATCGTAGTCAATTATTAAACAACAAAAATATATGAAATTAAGGGGAATACTTGGGATTTTGATTCCTATTGTGTACTTAATCATTTTGGTGATGAAGTAGCCTTAAATCTATCCTTTTTCTCTTCCTCCTCTTCCAATATCTCTATTTTTGAAAGGAACTCATCTACCTACATAAAAATTATGGTTTCTATCTCTATCAATGCTAATGCTTATATGTTCTTCTTCAATTGTTCAAAAAAACTATGTGACTTCACAATGTGCTACCTTTTGTGCCTTGATACCTTCCTAATTTTATGAATGGTCCTTTATAATCCTCATCTTCTAAATTGGTATTATAATTACTATGATTCTAAAAAAAATGAGCTTGGGGTATGTGTTATCCCAAGGTGAATGATCTATAACTCTAACAACATATTTGTCAAAGCTTGAACCTGTGTTATGTCTATGACTATATGAAAATCATGTTTCTCCTCCATGGAATACTCTTTTTTATTTTTGTGAACTCTTAACTACATGATCTACTTATACACTATTTTCTTCATATTCCTCTCACTTATTCCTCCTCATCCTCACATTATCTATCCATATTAATCCTGAGATCCTTACTCCTCATCTCATGACCTAGATCTTCTTCCCTTATCTCCTTCTCATTATTGTCTTCTATTCTACTATAACTTCTTTTATTTGTAACTTTCTAGGTCTCATTCTATTTATTCCACCATTTTTGGTTTTCATAACTCTATTTTTAACTATAGATTCTTATTCCAATTTTTTTCTTGGTTATCCATTCTACACTCAAGTTCAAACTCTACCTTTTTATTTTTTTACCATTCACCCTTCTGTCACACAAAACTCCATAGTGCTTGAAGTGACTAATCCATACTAACTAAAATAGGTTCCATGGCATTTTCTATAGCCAACATCTTGGCCAACAAAGTTAGATACTACAAAAAAATCCTTTGATCCATGTAGTAAATAGATCCTTTGCCACTTCAAACACTATATACCCTTGTGTTATGAAACTAGTTATGTATTCATCAATGGTAGTATTTATCTAGTGATCGATCACATGAGTCCAACTATTGTCCAAGTTTTGAAACCACTCTATCTTCTCTATAGTCCATGTAGCTACAATTTAATTGTAAATTCAAAATAATTATATTCTAATTAGGCCAACTAAGTAGCTAATAGTCTAGGCAATTTACATCAAAAGATTTCATAAGCCTCATCATGATATGTTTTTATATGATCTCTTTCATGGTACATCATATCCTTAAAGCTTCATCTAAAAATTTATGAGTATTCTATTCTAAGCAACATTCCACTCTATTTGATTGGGTAGACATTGTAGCATCTCCTTACCTAATGATGGTCCATGCTCACTGCACCATTATTAGTAGAGACTTCTGATATTTCATCAGAACATGCTAATTATAACGGTAGATATGCGAATAAAAATATGAAATATGAGAGAACATATATAGTCAAATAAATTGATACATTCATAAATAAAATGTAGATTATTACCTTAAAAAGTTAAAATAATTACATAGATCAAGCTTAACTCATGCATGAAACAAAATACTAGGAACATAAATATGGAAAGAAGGTTTTCACATTCATCAAATTGTGTGAAACAATAAACACCCATAAAGGAAAAACCATAGGAAAATGAACAAAATTTATCTATTACTGAAACTATCAAAACATAGAAAAATAGTTATCGATAAATCTCTATAGAATAGTGAACTACATGCTCATAAAATTCATCTCCTAGAGAGAACCTCAAATCTTGATGTCAAAAGGTGATTTTAATAGTATCTATTGTTTTTATTTACCTTTTTAAATAAAGATCATCTATGCAATTATTTTCCTTACCATTTATATAACTTACATCAAAATCATATTTTCCTTTTCTGATCATTTAGATTTGATTGAGTAAAGATTTAATTAAGCCTTAAATTATATATTTGAGGTATAAATGTTTACCAAAAAAATAATGCATCTAAACATGAAAGGCATGCATAATTGTGACCAATTACAAATCATGTAGAGAATAATTAGCCTCACAAGTCTTTAATTTCTTGGACTTGTATGTTACTACTAAGCCATCCTAAATTAATACTCCACCTAATCCATCCTAAAAATAACATATTATTACAAAAAAATGACCATTTATATTTGGATATTTTGGTACCAGTGCTAAGATGAGCCTCGCTTTTAGGATTTGAAAGGCTTTCTCACACTTATTACTCCACAAAAAAATGTTTCTCTTTTCATTTTAAAGTGGTGATTTTAATAGTATCCATTTCTTTTATTTAATTTCTACAAAAAATAACATATACAACATTATTTTCCTTTAAATTTATATAACTTATGTCAAAATCAAAATTTGAAAAAAAATAAAACCAATGCCTTTGTAGAGCATTTATATTTTGTTGAGTAAAGATTTACTTGAGCCCTAAGTTGTCTATTTTGAGCTCTAAATATTTACCCAAAAAATAATGCCTCCAAACATGTAAGACATTCATAATTATGACCAATTCCAAATCATGTATAACATACTGATCCTCATAAGGCTTTAATTTCCTAGAATTGTATGTTACTATTGATCCATCTTACATTAATACTCCACCCAATCCATCCCCAAAAACACATATTGTTACAATAAAATGACCATTTATATTTAAAAAAATTAGTATCAGTACTAAGGTAAGCCTCTCTTTTAGGATTTGAAAGGCTTTCTCAAACTTATTAATAAAAAATAAGATTATCTTTTCATTATAAAGAGGTGATTAGGTTAGCTATTTTGGATTAATTTAGTACAAACATTTTATAATACCCCCTAAACCCATAAAAGTATATACCTCATGAACATTTTTTGGTATTTTCCATTGGATGATGGCTTTAATATTTTTTTGATCCATATAAATTCCTTATAATGAAATAATATGACCCAAATATTACACCTTTATCTAAAATAAATCACACTTTGATAGTTTTCTATGGATATTATTCTTTTATCGGTGTTTCAAAACTAGATGCAAATGATCAACATGTTCTTCACTCTTGGAATAGATAAGTATATCATCAATGAAAATGAATAAAAAATGGTATAATTAATCCCTAAACACACTATTCATAAGGTTCACGAATTTTTTGGTGCATTTGTTTACCAAAAATGAAGATCTTTAAATTCTTACTACCCATACCTTATTTTGAAAGTAGTTTTAAGAATATATTACTCTTTAATTCACAACTCATGGTATTTTAATCAAAGGTCAATATTATAAAAGACTATTTCACCTCACATTTTTTCAAAAAGGTCATCAATGGAGGGTGAAGGATAACTACTTATTATGGTTTATTTATTCAAAATCATGTAATCTATGTATAGGGGAATAGCCCCATCCTTATTCTTCTTGAACATTATTAGTGCACCCCATGGTGAAACACTTGGTATAATTATCCACTTGGCTAACATATCTTGAATTTATGTTTTCAATTTGACTAAATGTGTAATTTTCATCTTGTATGAGGCCTTAGATATAGTCTCAAATCTTAGAATGATATCAATTGTGAAATCTAATTCTCTCTTTGGAGGTAATCTACGTAAATATTCTTAGAACACATCCTAAAATTCCTACAAAAAAGGAAAATATTATAAGGTAGGATCCTTAGGTTATTTTATTTCAACTATCTTAACTTATAACACCTGACAAACTTTGCTTTGATCTTTTCCTTCTTCAATTAAATGGAATAAATTTTTATTAACTTCATCTCTTTATTCTCACTTTGGATTTAGGTTTGATTTTCCAAATAATATAAGTATTCAACCTTATTTGTGAAGCAATTGACTTTTTATTTGTGCTTCTAAAGCCAATTCACTCCTAGGATCACATCATAAGATCTTGGTAAGGATACAAACAAGTATACTACAATAGTGAATTTAGGTAATTCCACCATTACCTATATAATTAATGTGTCATATTTGAGCATAGATCGATTCCCATACTACATAGTCTAAATTTTTGCCATATGTCTAACTTTCCTAGGTAGATGGTTTAGCATGTTAGGTGAAATAAATAATTGAGTGGTTCTTATATCTATTAATATTGAAATAGAATGATAAAATAAATTATTGAACACTTTAATTGGAGAGGCCTAAAATTCAACTTGATGATTATCAATGATTGTATGAATCTATTATTAAAAAGTTTCCTACTAGGAGGATGATGTTTAAGTATTATTAAAATTTCTCCCTATCTACCCTTGAGAATAATCCTTGGAATAGTGGTTTCCCCTATAGGTGAAACATCCACTAGGTGGTCCTTTCCTCTTAGATTGGTTGCCTCCTATGAAACCTTCCTTGAAAACATTACCATGTTTCTTATTCCTAGATTCATTTCCAAACCTATAATTTTGATTATTAAATTTATTATTGGAATTATTATTAGACTTTAAAAAATTCTTTTTGAAAATGTTTTTTGGTCTGCCAAACTTATTTCAATACTTGTCCCTAACTTCTATAAATGATTTTATTTTCTAATCCTACATAACATATTTCTCAAAAACTTGGTCCATGGTATTAGGAACCGTGCACATCAAATTCACACCCAATCTATAGCTTAACACCCATTATTAATTTTCTAATCCAAAATCATTCATCTTTCTTGTACTAAGGAACATAGTTTAGAAACTTGGTAAATTGTTCCCATTATTTTGTCATAAGCATATCTCCTTTCTTTAAATTTTGGAATCCATTCAATTTATAATAAAAATATAGTTGTGGCAACTATAATTTTTTTAAAAAGGTTACAAATTCTTCCTAAGTGGTGGTGGTGGAGTCAAGTCCCAATTATAACATATTGTTGGTTAACCAAGTTGTTTCTTTACAAACAAGTTGGTAAGCTCCCCAAACTATCTTGGTTACCTCAGAGTAGTTTTGAATTTTGAAATAATTCTCCATCTTAGTGATCCAAAATTTATTTCCATCACCCAATAATAATCCATGAAACTTAGGTGGATTAAAAATTTTCATTGCACTAAAACTCTATAGTTACTTGAGAGTCTGAAGCTTGCTACTCTTCAATATGTTCATGTTATTGATGTTCTTCCTGATCACCCTATTACACCTTAGGCTATTATTATTTTTCATACCCATGTACCTCATGTTATAAGGTTTTAATTTTATCATGTGTTCCATTTAGTAATCAAAGGATTTAGTCAAGCATTATAGCTTTCTTAGATACTAGTTGGTTAGGATCATGTTGATGATTATAATTGGAAGTTCCCTCAACACTTGATTTTACATGCACCAATTTATATTATTATAATAAGAGATATATGCTAGCATTAGTGGATTGATTAGGTCTAATAATTTAAACCTATGCTTCTATTCCACACATTATAACCCCTATAGGTTGATTTAATAAAAAAATAAATAATTATTTTTATTTGAGTACAATGTTAGCTAAATGAACTTAACATCACATTAAAATTTATACACTATATAAATCTATTTTCATTATGATAAAAAGTAAAAGTATAGTGGGTAAATAAAATAAATTAATCCATTGATTAATCATTATAATAGTCTTTCATTTCATATTTTAATAAGGTTTTACATAATGCATAAAATTTAGGTATATGCAATTGGGCCTTATGCTACATAAGCACCACCTTCTATTGAATGAATTAGATTACATTTATCCATCATGATAAAAATGTTACAACCTTTGTTGTAGTATAAATAAAAATTAATAATTATAAAATTGTTGATTAGTTGCAACTATATAAGCCTAAAGATAATATCAAACAATAATAGTATATTATAGCCTCATAAATAAACTTAATCATCTATGTAGTAGCCATGAGTATAAATTATGATGAGTTTAGATGTATTTATAGAGAGGGAGACTATAATCTGAGTGATTTTAATCTAACCATAGACTATCAGTCTCCTACATATATCCCCACTAGGATTTTCCCTTCCCTTCATGAAAGGGTAGATAGTGGCAATGAAAACATCAAGAAGTTATTTAGAACATTGTGTGGCATAGTCATTATTACATTAAAAAATAAAGGCCATGGAATAAACAAAATATATAGTATGACATCGATCATACATTTAAAATAGAAGGTACAATAGATAGAAAATGTATACATCTATAACATTACTATGTAAAAGATTTTCATTAAATTTTTAGACTTCAAATAAAGTTGGATCATAGTCCACAATCATAGTGATACTCTTTGATAGAATTATTTTACTACCCTTCATGTTAATTGATGATTCATGATTTATATGGATCCATTCCTATCACCCATCATCCATTAATAATTAGAGTAGTCTTATTACCTAATTTAATTGACCTTAGCTCCTTATGGAAACATACACAAGTAATAAAAAATCATATAAAAGATTTATTTTTTGAAATCATAATTATAATTAATAATATTCCAAACTAATTTAACTAATCATCATATTTGAATTTAACTAATGTTTTTATACATAATACATACAATTAAAAAATATATATTCATAATCAAGTTCAGATCTTATTCTTATGGAGCCTCATCTAACCAATTTATTTTTATCTCTCATGTTTATTTATTTATTTATTTATTTATGTGATAAATTAGCCAACATAATTAAAAACTACCTATAGTTATACATAATAAAGACTTCCTAAGGATAAATCGATACATGATGGTATTGAACACTGCTTAAGTTCAAGTATCAAGAACTCAAAAGTATAAAAATGTCTTTCCGACTTGTCATAACTAAATTAAACAATATTCAATCCTCAAGTTACCCAAATTTATAAATTGTCATATCATAATCATCTTAAGTCATTAGTTAATATAAAACATAATAGTAAATAAGGATGGAAAGTATTTGGTATCATGTTGTCTCCAAAAATTACCCATATATTTACCTAATATTTTCATTAACCTATTATATTACCTACAATTTCACCTTACTAAGCTATGTCTATAATATTACATTCTTTCTTGAAACCACTATATTTCCCAAACATATAATTGTTCATAAAATATTTCCTTCAAAAAAAGTAATCATTCATAGAAAATTAAGTTATAACTCAATCATAGTCATATGTGTATTTAAAATAATATATTTATACTCGAATATCCACATTTCACATAAATATATAGATGATTAATTCATATATATTAATTTAGAATTTCTCTTGCATTCTACAACCAAGCATCTTTATGAATGAATAATACCTACAACCCATGTTCATATATACAATAATAATAAATTACACCTAACAATCTATAAACATAATCTTAACTCCTAAAACTATATGTGTCAATAAAATTGACTAAAATGATGCAATACTTACAGCGATGCATTCTATAATGACAATGATTAAAATAAACAAAAAACCAATATGCTTATTGATAATTGAAAAATATTCTTATGTATTATGTTCACATACTTAAATGAAAATAAAAAATCTAGTTAAGGAAGAAAAATAATGTAAAACTCTAAATTATGGTAATATTATAATAAGCCCCCTAAAACATTATGCTACAACTCATGTTTCCCACAATAATTTAGGGTTTTAACCTAGGTTAATTTTTTTAATTATTAGTACTAATTTGTGGTAATGACAATTTTTATATCATAAAAATTGAAGGAATGGAGATTACATTGGGTGAAATCCTCAAACCCTATTTCCATAGTTTTATCCCCAAACTCAGAAATAACAAAACAAATAATATTATACCACCTCAATGGGCTTGTGGTTGAGAGTGTAATCTCACCCCCAAGTCCATTGGGGAATTTTTAACGTAAAAAGAATTGTTTAATTTAAAACCTATGTCCCTTATTGTTATAACAAATAATAATCTCAACCTCAAAATAAAAGATAGATTACTAAAATCATGGTAAATTGACTTATTTTCCCTTTTTTCTTAATAGAGGGTTTCATATAAATGCATCTATCTAGTATGAAATGAAATATCACTATAAAAGGATAAAAAATACAACCATGCATTATTTATAAATGAAAATACTTCTTGTTTTACCAAATTAAAATGTGCATACCTGATAAATCCTAATAGTTAAATTAGACAATCCAATTCCTTACTTTTACTCATATGTTCTATCTTTTATCGATCTATGACTTTTTGTCCCTATTTTCTTTATTATGTCAACATTGTTCCAAAATTTCATTTCTTCCTTGTCATTCTTTCCAAAGTGTAAGTTTCCCCTCAATAAAGCCCTTAACTCAAGGTCATAAATACTTCTACTTTAGTTATGTACACCATTTTCTAAACTTGGATTCTAAGCCATTCAAAGTTTTTAGCAAACTAGACTAGGGTTTGCATACTACATCCCACATCCAATAGTATTTCCACTTGATTATCAAGTTAATTCAACTTTCCATTCACCTCTTAGATTTTTTTAACCTTAATCTCCTCACCATTATGGTTTTTATTTTATTTGACCTTTCCAATCACATTTTTTAAAATAAAAAAACTTCCTTTATATTATATATAATATTACAATATTTTTTTTCAAAGAGTTAAATTTCATTTTACTAAAAATACACCAAAAATGTTGTGGGTAATAAAATTAAGCATTTATAGTATCTTAGTCTTTTACATTTTTTAAATATCAATCAGGGCTCTACCCTTCAGTTCTATACCTCCTTATTGTCGAAAGGATTGAATTTTCCATCTAAGTATGCCAAAAATATTCTCTTAGTCTGATTCATATCAGTATGATGACCCAAGCCTCATACACTTTATAGAAATATAAAACCCTGATAAACATCCTTCACTATTAGTTTTAGATATGTACATATTTTTTATCTTTTTGGACACTACCGACCACATATGGACACAACCATTGATGGTAGTGTCTAGATCCTTATCTAGTGTTTAGTATCTAAATGTCCTCAAAATTAAAAAAATATTTAAACCCATGGATTGGCCCAATTTTTTTTATTTAACCCCAATGTGATATATTTTTAAAAGGTGTGGTATAAATACAATTATAAGACTTCTCATTTCTCATCTATAAAATACCAAGAAAACACCTAAAAATCTAAATCAAACGACTACACAAGCATTTTAATCCTCCTTATCCATTCATATTTTCATATAAATAATATTATAGGTCTAAATCATTAAAATATCATTACATGAGTGATATTTTTCAAATTTAAATCTAGATCATTGCATGCATCTTCATATAGTATAGTTCACCCTTGTGCACACACTTTCACACACATAAGGGAGAAATACATAAGTATGAGGTCGTTATTTGAGTATTTTATATGTAGCAAGAGCTCATTGATATAGGGGTTTTTTGGAAAATTTTACACCATGATCCTACTAATGTATTTTTCAACAAAGCTCATTGTAAAGGTAAATAAGGGTGAAGAACTAGGGTTTCATCAGTCAACTAAGTGAGATAACCTATATCCTAGATTTGAATACATCATCAAAAAGGTGACATAAAATAAATAATAATGAAGTTGGTCTCATCCTAATATAATCATTATTATATACTAGACATCTGTGTCATAGATAAACACTAGCATTGACAGTAGTGAACAGACCTGATGGTAGTGTCTAGGCCATAGAAGTATAATTTATACAATCTAACAAATGATCCAAATTACTAATCCTACATATTTTTAAATTATTTCTAGTCCATATATGTCTATGCATAGTAAATTATCTAAATATTATTATTTATTTTTTATTTAAATATCTCTCAATACATCTACTTTACTTTTAATAGAAATCTCAATTATATAAATTCATAATATTGTTAATCTTAATTTTCTATTAAGTGACCTATTATATATTAGTTTATAACCCTTTTTTTTAATTATTTCTATATTCTTAACCCTATATCTGACTTTCTAAATTTAGGGTTAAACATTTGGTAAACCTAACCTCTATGTCTTTCTATGCAAACCATAGATTGCCTTGGGGTATTCAACATCATAATGTTTTTCATTTTTGTATTTTACAAAATCTATTATATTATATGTATTCAACGTATGTGTAGCCTTAGATTACGTGGTATTTCTATTGAACACTTGGGGATTCCTATTTTTCCACCTAAAATGGATCAAACTAGTGAAGCATTAAATTGCATGCCTAATAAAAGTGTCAATAATGAAACTAAAAAAGATACTAAAGGGGTTATCATCGAATATGATATTGATCATGAAAACAATGAATCTAATGCAAATAATGAACATGAAAATATAAATCAAGATTAAGTACAAATTATTACTATTTTTCAAGAGCATATCCATCAAACCTCTAGATCTTGATGAGATCTTCAAAACCATATTGAAAACTAAAAATCAAAAAATATAGTTAAACAACTAGGTGCATCTTTTGGTCATGCTCTTAGATCTATGAGACATCCCCATATTGCAATAACCCTCTCCTAGAGAACGTCATCTCTTATTACATTTAATGGGGGCATGGGTTATGTTTTTACACCATTTTCCCCTAAAATAAATCCTACTCTTTCTACATACTCCATGGAAACTATTACCACTTCAATCCAATTACTAGTTTCAATGCCTATATCAACTCAAAGCATGGGTACACCTCATTTGGTGACTTCTCAAACATTAAACCTTAGTCATCAAAATGTGCAATATCTTGTAAAAAATATAATTTTATTTTAAGATAAGGTCATTAACATTAAGACAAATTATATAAAATCACCTTATTCTATTGATTCATAATATGTTATGTTATCCCATTGTACCATAAATTATGTACAACCTTTATCAGCTAGTTTTGTTACACCCAATTTCACATTTTATGATGGAAAGGGTGATCCCACAAAACATCTATAATAAATATATGTGATGTGTATTTATTATTACTCCAATAATAAAATTTTGACAAACTTATTTCTAGGGAGCCTCAAGGATAATGTTTTACGATGGTTTTATGATTTACCACAATAATCAATGAGATCAATCAAACCTCTAGATAATTAATTCCTATCAACATCATTGAAAATATGTCATATTCTAAAATTTAAAAGATAAAACAAAAAACCAATTAACTTATAAGTTAATACATTTTGAGAAATAAAATAATGTTGACCAAAATGACAAATCCAATGGCAGATAAATAAATTTAAGGCATATTCAATAAAATCTTGTTTGACCCATTATATGAGTCTATTGTTTTCAAAATTTTCAAATATTCTTTTTTACTTATGCCATTTTTTTTGAGATCATGAAATCAAACTTATTTCCTTGAACAACCTCAAGTGTGTAGCAAACACACTGACTACATATAATAATAATTCTCATATTAAACCAGGCTACAAGGTAAAACTTACAAATATTATAAAATAAACAACCACAAAAATTAATTTAGTGTCACATAAACTTAATCATCTCATCTTAATGTACATAAGAGACAATTTTCATGGTTACCTAATTCTCCAATGTCTTAAATTCATAATATTGTGAAGTGTCATATCACATCTCTCCTTCCTCTTATATATGTTGATATGAGTTAACCTATACCTAAATGATATGATGTTAATGCATATTATGAATATAAGCAAGGCCTTATGAATTATATGAACATATTTTATAACTTTAAGCATACTATCAAAGAAATTATCAATGACCAAAAAATTACCTTTTATTATCCTCCAGAGGATTCAAGATCACAACCTAGTGATCACTAGAATCAAAAAATATTTAACAATCTTTTGCAAGATCATTATAATAATATCTAGAAGTGAAAATTGAATAAAATTTTCATCCTCCTCTATAACATTATGATAACCCATTATATGGGATTATTAATGCTTATTCATGAATGATACCTCCTATGGTTCAAAGAGCCTCTACTACATTTGATGACAATGAAATAGTGAATGATTACTCTGATCTTCATTAATTAATTATTAAACCATACCTTGACCATCAAGATATACATAGTGTTATAATATATAATGGTTCTAGTGATAACATATGTACCATGACACCACTTACATGTTTTAGATATACATATTATTATTTACACCCTTCGACCAAAATAGTTAGAGCATTTCATGACACATCACAACACATTATTGGAGAGATTGATTGTAATTTATAGGTGGGGCCCATACATGTGGCTACCAATTTATCAATAATACCATATGTACATGAGTATTTTACATGTTATTGGGATGACCTTGGATTCATAAACTCCACACAATACCTTCCATAGTTTATTAATGTATTAAATACATTCATACCAATAGGGTAATCATAGTTCTTAGAATTCCATATGAACATCCAATTAAATAAGATAATTTTATTCAAAGATAGATGATTATAAAACCTAATAATCTTAATCCTATATCAAATGGTAATAAACACTAAATATCCTTTCCTACGAAGACCATACATGAGAGGACTTTACACACGAGACACACCATGGATTTCATAGAATCTTCATCTACTCATACAAAACTTACTTACCTAGAGAAACTAAACATGTTTCAATTACAAATAGTCTAAATAAACCAAATTAACACTCAAAAATTATATCTATGAATCCCTACTCCTTATATTATTTATTCATGACCATAAATTCCCATTACAAATATGTAGGATACCATAAATTTTATATATCTAGACACGACACCTATGAATGCTCCCTGATAGTATGATCAATTTCACATACCATATTCCAATCTTGGGTATACATACGAAAATCCCTTGGATGGGATCATATGATATCCTTTTTCCTATAAAATATTCAAAATATATAAAGGCATTTAAATAATTCAAAAATACTAAAAATATTCAACATTCCTAGATTTTACTAGCTCCTTAGCATATATGATGTTTGATTTATATTAGTAGATAGTGTATCATTTCATTCCTATATACACATGTTTCATAAATCTTTGATTGTGATACAAAATAACCTAGACAAATGATCTATGATTTTTTAGATTTTATACATTTCTTCTACTCACATCATATAGTACATTTAGGGCATATACTTGTTTGATCATAATTGATATAAGTTACATATACTTTATGATCATTTCTACATTATCATGTTTGATCTTATATACTAAATCTTACACATGTCTATATCCATGTTCATATATTTCACAATGTACTTGATATGTTATAATACATAACATTTTTTGTGAACATATATATAGGGACTAGTACAATATGCTTATGTTGGTTCCTTATGCTTCATATATTTTTCACTTATTTGAGTGTATTCCATTATGTGTAATTGTCTTGTTTATGGAACATTTGAATACATTCCTTATTTTTTAGCCCTTATGCCATTATAAATTTATTATACATTTGAATATGTTATTCTCTATTGATTGGACATTTAAATATATCATTCATTTCAATTTTGAGACATTTTAACATGCCTCTCATATGAGGTCTCCTTGGACCATTCCTTTGCATTAAATTGAGTGTTCTTATGTGTGTATCTGATTTTATTTCTTAGATTTTACCATTAATCTCTAAAAATTTCCATTATTTATAACATGCATATTAGGACTTGATGTGATCACATACTGTGAGCCTAATTGATATACCCGCTTCTCCATATTATCCCTTTATGATAAGTGATTTATATATATGTTATACAAATATCATACCCTTTTAAGGTAAGGTACCTAATGGTTTATATTCCCCTCACCTCAAATTGGGGGAATTTCAATGTAGACATGTCATAAAAATCATGACCTCCACATTTTCATAGTTTCTAGATTATAGTTAGGATAAAAACATGACCTCCAAATTTATATATTTTCGAAATTTATATATTTCAATGGGGTCATGTCATAATAACATGACCTCTACACTTATACAATTAATTAGTATCTATATAATTTAATAGGGGAATGTCACAAATACATGATCTCTATAGTTGTTCAAACTCTAGTTCAGTTCTATGATTCAGATATACACTTAGGTTAGAATCCTATACATTACAATGATTTTGCATAGATTTTTAAAAAATAATATTAAATATAGGACATATAGTATAGCTCAAACATGTGATAGGTAAACATTTCATGATATTTAACCAAACTTAGTAAAACTTTCCAATTATACTATTCATTAGGATGCACTAATTACTCAAAAATGTATTATTATCAAGACTTTTTTGCTATATTAGTGGGTTAATTTTATAGGTTGAAGATATTAAATAATTAAACCTCACCATATTTATATATCAAAGTGATTAAATCATCCAATATCACTAGATTAATAGGACGAGTTGATTAAATCACTCACCCTCACTAGATTATATATTCACATTTGAGTTATGTGATTGAGAAATAATGATCTCAACGGTCATGTCAAAAATCATCCTTACAGTAGACTGTGGGAGTAATACCCACCAATATTCCTCTTAAAATATCCAAGGTTAAAGTATGGACTTTATCCAACTCTAATTATTCATAAAGAAGCATTTTTACCTATTAAAAGCACCAAGAGGCAACATGGTTGCTAATTATTTAAAATTTCAAATTATATGCACTAATTTAAACTATAATATTCTCTTGGTTATAGTTCATACACCATAAAATCACTCAAAGAGAGCTTAATAAAAGACAAAGTGTTGTTATACACACCCAAGTACACATTTATTTCATTTAACCTCGTAATTATATCTTTATAGATTTTTAGATTAAGGGGAAATGCAGATACTAAAACTAAATATTTATATCATCTTCATATTTTAAATTTTAAAAATATCAATTAGGTCTCTACCATTCAGTTATAGACCTCCCTACTACCAAAAGGCTTGCATTCACCATCTCAATATGAGTAAATGCTTATCTCTTAGTTCGGTCCATATCATTCTAAAGACCTAGGTCTCTTGTACTACACAAAAAGATAAAAATACAATAAACATCCTTCACTATAAATTTTAGATATATACCTATTTTATATCCCTATTGACACTACTAGCCACATTTGGAGACTACAACTAACAGTAGTGTTTAGATACTTATCTAGTGTCTAGTATATAAAAGTCATCCAAATTACAAAATTATTGAAACCCATGGGTTAGCCTAATTGTATTATTAAACCCTAAAATGATATATTTTCAAAAGTTATGGTATAAATACAAGTATAATCCTTGTCATTCCTCTTATTTAAAATACCAAGCAAACACCTAAAAAATATAAATAAATCAATTGCATAAGCACTTTATTCTTCATTATTCATCCCCATTTTCATATCAAGCTTATGAGAAATAATATTATAGGTCTGAAGCATTCAAATAGCATCTCATGATTAATATTTTTTAAATTTCAATCTAGATTATTGCATGAATATTTATATAGAATATTGCACCTTTTTACAGACACTTTCCCACACATATGGGAGAACTACATAAGTCTAAGGCCCTCTTTGGAGTATTGGCTATGTGGGTAGTGCCCATTGATAGAGCAGTCTTTTGGTCAACTTTACACCATGATCCCACTAATATATTTTTTATTAAATCTCATTTCAAGGCTAAAGAAGGGTGAAGTCTTGGGTTTGATCAATCAATAAAGAGAGGTAACCTATATCTCAAATCTGAATATATTGAAAGAAAGGTGATGGAAAACCTAAAATAGTGATGTTGGTCACTTCTTGATCCAATCATTATTCTATATTGGACACCTACATCATAGTTAGATACTAGCATTGATGGTAGTGTTATGGACACAAAAGTATAAATTATAAAATATGACAATAAATCTAAAATGTTAATCGTACATATTTTACTCTTTTTTCTAGTCTAGATCTATATGCAAATAGTAAACTAGATAAGTACTATTTTTTCTTATTTATTATAATATCTCTCAATAGTTGTACTTTATTATTTTTAGAAATCTCAATTTTATAAATTTAGAATATTGTTTATCTATTTTTTATATTAATTGGACTACTATAGATTATTTTATCACCCTTGTGTTAGAACTATTTATATATTTTAACCCTTATACCCCACTTTCTAAATTTAATGATTAAATAAAAGGGTTAAATTCTCCTAAACACCCCCAAACTACAAACTTCAACAATAAAATAAGTTTTATGCCTTAAAACCCATTAGCCTTTTATTTTCACTAAGGATTCAATAAACAAGTTATCATAACTTAATAATAAGTTTGACTAGACACTTCCATGAAGTTTAATAATATTAAACCATAATAAGTAATAGTTAATGACACAATGCATAATATTACAAGTTTACAAGAATATAAACATATATGCCACCACAATTGAATGTGATCATGCAAGAAATAATAAAATGAATAGTCAACAACAAATAAAATCATGAAACATGATTCTCATATAAACAAGGTAGGTAACACTCAAAAAATAAATAATATACAACCAAACACTATTCAACTTAATAAATGTGTGTGTGTGTAAGTCTATTCCAACTTCATTCTCTCTACCCCTATATAACTCAGTCTTCCACCTTTTCTCCTATGATTCTTTTTATAACCAAATTTTTCACTCTAGGAGGAGGTTGTTTAGACCTCTCCAAATTTGGTGAAACATGGGATTACCCATAGAATTGAGGGTTGTCTATAATAGGGGTAAACCTCTAAATTGAAGGGCTAACTCCCCTCGATGAATCACTTAGGCTCACACACTAATCTATCACTTGATAGGAAAATGGAGATAAACCTAATAGAATGACGTGATGTACCAAATATGTTTTAACCACTACCAACCAGCTGCATGTGCACTTATAAATTAATAAAACTAACCTTACACACACTAATCTTAATCTAAATCTCTCAAATTAATGTTCAATGTGAAGGTTGTGATGGTTGCTTAAGCTAGGAGGATTAAACAAGAGGTATTAAATGATAGTATAAGATAGAAAAACTCACACAACTCTTGCACCACATTCATACACTTCACATGACCTATAAATTAAGATTTAAAACTACATATAGATGTGAAAAAGATAACATGCCAAGGAAGACAAGTCAATTTACTTGATAAGATTGATTATTATTATATACACACAAAATATAGTCATAAGAGGTGGTAAACTAGTTTATTCTCATTGATCAAAGGAATACAAATGGGAAGTTATTTTACATACCTAGGTGGAGGATACAAACTTAGCTAAAAGTGGCTCAATATATAGAGAATGTGAGAGAGAGGAGAAGGGAGTGGGAGAGAAAACGTAGAAAAGTGTCATGTGAGTTATAATAATAAGAGGAGTTATGGAGTTGACTTAATAGGTCCTGAAAACCATTTGTATCTCATATGAAGATTTTCTAACCTTCCATGTGGTGTGGGAGTTGAAGTGCTTGCTTGATGCCTTAACTAGCTTCTTGAAACTTCTCTTCTTCTTGACATATTGAAGTATAAGTGGAATTATTGGTGGTTAGATCAATTTAATATACCTTTTTTTCTATTCTCTTGACACCTCTCAACTAACCCTAATAGGTTCTCCTTGACACATCACCTCTTTCTCATGCAAGGTTCTTAGAGGGCTCTTCATCTCTTTAGGCCTATTTTCACACAAATGTCAAAACATGGTTTCAATTACTTTATCCCATCTAAACTTCATGTATGGACTATTCGACTCATATCAGACCTAAATAATCCATTTTGAGGTCTCAAACTATCCCCAACAAGGTGTTATCTACCAGAATCCTCAATTAGGCCTCATTCTTTGTAGCCTTTTTTGTACAAACCTCCTTGTGTGTAACAAATTAAAAAACAAAATTAAGAATATAAGGGAATATTATAGTACCTTATATGTCTTTATAACTCTAGATTCAGTTTTATGCTCTTAGAGTGAGTGGAGATGTCCCTTTCTACCTTTCTCTCTCCTAACTAGCCCTCAATTAAGAATCCCTACCAAGAGAGTGAAAAATGCATATAAAACTTCTCCAAAGGTTATAAACCCCAAAAAAGGGTGTGATTCAGTTATAAAACATCCTCCTTGATCTCCATGCCAAATTTGAAGTTTTAAGTCATTGTATAGACCTATAAAATAGTAAAAATTAGTCTTTTTAGCCCTATTCCATATAATTATGTACAAAACAATTACATAGGATTATGATCATGGGATTTTTGAATATTTTTTGAGTCATTTTGAATTCCATATCATCCATTTTGAGGCATATAATTTCATTTCTCTCTCATCAAGTCCTTATGGCTTTTCTAGGTAGCTTGAAAGTGGTTTGAACTATTAACGATAGTTCATAAACCTCAGGACATGAAACCACAAAAAAAGTCCACAAAAATAAATTAAACTAGGGTAGTAAATTTCCCCTAAAATATCAGGGTCCCATATAGCATGTGTGATCTATACCAAGTAATGCAAGATGGACTATCAACTGAAAATAATCATTTTAAGAGGTCTGAGAACAATTTGGGATTTGTTTGAGTTTTCCTGAGTTGGTTTTTAGTTAAAATTACCTAAATTAGGTTTATTATATCCTCCTTAACACATCATAATTTTCATATTTTCATCTCCTTTAGAATCCTCTACTACATCTCATCCATTCAGACTTAGGGTTCTTAGGTCAAACCACTTACCATACCCTAATTGCTTGTATTCTTCTATTTATATCTATCAAGAGGTATATACTATCATGGAATATTTTTTTAAGTCAATTATCATATTTTTAGGATATCATATATTCATCTCAACTCCTATTGGCTTCACCACCATCTTTTTAAGGCTCTCTACAGGCATGTGTAACCTTGAATATGTATTTAGGACTATTTGAGGGTTTAGAATAGGGTATATTAAATTGTATGCACTTCTTATTGATTTTGAGTTCTTATATTCAAATATCTCATTATACCTCAACATCTTGAAGTCTTCTCTAAAATAACTTCCTAGAACAAGCAATCAGGGCTGACTATGTTGTGACTAGGACTATGCTGGTTGAAAATAGGGTCATGATTATGTTATCATATTGTTAGTCTTGAGGCTTTTATGGAGTGATTTAAATTATTACTTATCACATTCTCAAGGCTCTCTGATTATTAAACCTAAATCCAAATTACCACCTCTTCTTCAATACTATCTATACAGGCCTGTATATGTAATTAAGTTTATGTAAGGGTAAACAAGGTCCATAACTATGTTTCCATTCTTGTTGGTTATGACTAAGGTTTTCATGAAGAAATGTTAACTACTCAAATCACTATTAAAACATTTTTTCACCTTTATATATTCCTATAGTCTCTTCAAATCTTCCAAATAAGTAAACACTTTCACTAGGTAAGAAGTATTGTTTCAAGCATTAGCTAATGTTGGACCCCAAATTTTGACTAAGTATTTTGGATTTTTGGTGTGGAAATGGCATGGTGGGAGAGAAAAATGGCATGGGAAGACCATGATATGGAAATATCATGGTTTAAAAATACCGTGGCATGATTCAAGTAAGGTGTGAGAGGACAAAGGCATTAAACATAATAATGCAAGAAGACCTAATCAAAAAGGGAAAATAACTACATATAACCCAAGAGCATAAGACTTGAAACAATATTGAAAGGCTTGGGGAGAATGTGTGAAGTGGGAGATGGTTGAGGAGTTATTCTCAAAGAAAATATATACTTTAATCATCATGATGTTCTCACTAGACCATGAATAGAAGGACATTTGGTAGTAAGGATCTAACATCAAACAAGAATATAGGGAGACAAAGGTATGATTTCTTAGGATAAAATAAGTAAAATGCTACCATGACTCTTAGTATACTAAGATATCATTGGCCAATTACTCATTTATCATTAATTATGTAACTACTTGGTGAAGGAAAAATAAGTATAAATACCCCTATGTGGAATTATGTAAGATGACTATTGATGGATAACATATAATGATTCTATAATATAGAATTATGGATATTACAATTATTTATGGTGTTGTGTTTCAAATAATTGATATTTAAGCATTATCAATGGGTTTTCATGGTGTAATTTGTGGATTGTCATCATTATGAGATTTATAAAACATGCATTATATGAATTTAAGTAGACAACTACTTGAACTTGATGGTATTTACCTTTGTGTTCTTGGTGGTTGTGATTAATGAGTCAAGGTATACAATCGTATATTTATTTTTATATGTAATTTCTAATTAGATATATGAATAAACTCAAGTATATGACTAGTGTGTTACTACACAACATAACCCATAGGAACCAGTCTCTTGTTGTGTACTTTAGGTGAGTGTAAAAGACATTAGTCTTGTGTGAAAGGCCAATGTGTAAGCTTATTGGGACTACACTTTAGTGCCTAAATAAAAATGTGATAAAGATAATAAACCTAACATTTTTGTTTAGTTCATGCCTTTCTAGGGCATACCAGGTATTATCAAAAATTCATCTAAGGATATGCAAATATTGTTGTGCCTTTGGAGGAAATCTTGAAACATAATAAACACTTTATTTGAACCAGATCTTGCCAAGAAGCATTTGAGGCCTTAAAGTATAAATTTGCACTACCCTAATTATCTAGTTCCCTAATTAGACAAAACCATTCCATGTCTATGTTTATTCTTCTAGAATGGTCATTGGTGAATTCCTTGCACAACTAGGTGAAGGTCACCTTGATCACCCTATCTATTTTTCTAATAAAAAACTTACTCCAACTAAGAGGAATTACACCACCACAAAACATGAATCACTTTTAATGGTTTATTCTTTATATAAATTTCAAAAATACTTATTAACAACTCTTTTTGTATTCTATATAGACCATGAAGCTTTAAAATATCTGGTAAATAAACCTATATTGCATGATTACATCTACCACTAGATAATATTGTTTCAAGAATTTCAATCCTCTATCATATTCAAACTAGGAAAAACTAATAGTGGTCCTAAACATCTTTCTCAAATTGATTTTAGAAAACCATCACACACCATTGAGGATGACCTACCTGATGTACAACTATTTTTTGTTTATCATGTTATTAAGGAGTTAGAATATGTTGAAGCTTTCTTAGTTACTGGCTCAATGACATATTATCTAAATCCATAGTCTAATAAGTAACTCACTATCTACACTACACAATTTTAACTCATTGAAGGAGACCTCTACAAGCTTGGATGAGATTAAATTCTATGATGTTGTGTCATGGAACATGATTACTCTAAATTAATATGAGAATTTCACAAAGACATTACTGGTAGACACTATGTTGGTGAGGCTATTGCATTTAAGGTGTTGTTAGCTGGACTATGGTGGCCTACCCTTTTTCAAGATGATAAACTACATGTTAGGCAATGTGATATTTATCAACACATAATAAAACTAAATTAGTAGGATATCATGCCATTACATCCTATTATATCTCAAGAATAATTTGAAAAATGGGCCATTGATTTCATCAACCCCATCAATCTAGCTATTTGATGTATAGGTTCCCGTTATATCATTATAGAAATTGATTATCTCACATGCTAGTTTGAGAATGCATAAACAAGGGATTATATTACCACTACTACCATGTGATTCATATCATAACATATCATAATCCATTTTGGATACCCATTAATTTTTATTAGTGATTGTGGTACACATTTCCTCAATGAAACTATCTACATCCTACTTGTTGAGTTCATGATTGCCCACCACAAAATAGTACTGTATCATCCCTAGGCTAATGGTACTACCAAGGCATTAAATAAAATTTTAATCACAACACTTATAAATATTTGTAATATTTGCCACACAAGCTAGGATGATAGAGTGTTTGTAGTACTTTGGGCTTACCAAACAACTTATAAGTGCCTTAACAAGAACACATCATTTAATCTGATGTATGGCATATAAGTAGTTCTTTTGGTTGAATTTTTAGTACCATATCTTCACATTGTATGCATTGGAAAATTAGACAAAGAATCATCATTAAAAACATGTTTGGATTCTTTATTGTAGTTGGATGAAGGCCATTTCTTTGGTCATTGGGGTTAAGATCTGGAGAAATGTAGACAAAAGTCATGGCATGATTGACACATTAATCATAAAACATTTACCCATTGAAGGAAAGTCTTTATCTATGACTCCAAGTTTGTGTGCAATTCTTGAAAACTTTATATTTAATGGGTTGGTCCTTTTATTTTTCATAGAAGTCACCCGACTAGTGCTTATCATTTAAAAAGATTAGATGGCCAATTTATTCTTGGAATTTACAATGTTAGCTAGCTACGACTGTATTTCTCTACTTAAAATTATAATTTTTTAACAATAAGGATTATGTCATTAGTTTAGGATTTCTTAGTTTTAATAAAGTGTTTTCTTAGTTGTGTACAAAATTTATTTTGTAAAAGGGTATTTTGTTTTGTATTTTTAATTTCATGGACGACCACAACACACTTTTAGTGTGGGGTAAGAGGTGATACATGTATTCGTGTTGAGTACTATAACAATGCATGCACAAGTTAAAAAATCCTAAGATAAGAGATTTCCATCAATAGTATGAATATTCAAAAAATTGAACAACTAGCTTCCAATCCAAAGAAAAGTGCAAGATAAGACATGTCATTAATATAAATGAATAAATGGCTTTGATAAGTGTGTCAACATCATGTCATGACAATACCATTAAATTCATTATGATGAGTAGTGATGATCAAAGAATGGTGGCCATTACAAACATATTCATTGCAAGAAGTGATGTTAAAAAAGAAGGGGGTATTAAATGTAAGTTACCCCTCAATCTTATAAAAAAGACTTCAGATGTCATTTTAACCTTTACCCTTAGTTTCATTTGAGTTTTATAGAGCTAAAGAGAAAATTTAGTCCAGGAAATTCTAGAACAAGTACAAGTTCAAATAATTATAATCCCATGCATAGCTATTAAGAAGGATATTAACTGAGTAATCAAGTACAAACTAACTTTGAATCATGACATATAAAACTGGTAGTTACAAGTTACAAAGGTAGATTCCCATGATTTAAGGGAATTGAAGAAAGAAAAGCTAAGTCACTTACACTGCAAACACGTAATCCTTTAATAACATTAGTTGGTCATGCCTCAACCTTTAAACTCCATATAGGGTGATTTGCCCTAATAAAAATGCCTTAAGAAGTGATCCATTACCAACTATACTAAAAGGGAAGTACTATATATTGTGGGGAAGTAGTACTAATCAGAGAGAAAACACCTAAGGAATAGGGGTAGTATGTATAAGGCAAAGAATTTGGGATAACACACTAGGAAAAGAAGGCACAAGTATCTTCACCCCTAACATTAATTATAGAAGAGATGTAGTACCCAAAAATGGTGTTTTACATAGAAAAATGGGTGTCAAAAGTAACCTCTCATACCATCTTTTATTATAATCACTATCAACCAAGAAGTGAGGTTGAATTATAGAATGACTACGAGGTTGAACTACAGAACACCAAAAATCAATTAGTGTATGACCTTAAAATATTTAATTCCTTAGACTCTATATGGTTATTCTAGTTTTTTAATCTTCTATATTTTTGAAAATTTGTGGAAGTAGTAAAATTTATACTTTCACATGTCCATGAGGACTATATATATATATATATATATATATATATATATATATATATATATATATATATATATATATATATATATATATATATATATATAGGCACAATATGAATATTACAATTGAGAGAATAAGAAAGGTGTTAGGATTAAAATTCTATGGCATAGACATGTAATTCGACTTGGAAGATTCATAGGAAATAGAAAAAATAACAATGATGCTCATTTACTAGAAGTAGGGCCTTACCATACATATTAATGACTTGCAAGATCCTACCTTCAAAGTAGCCATGTGCATCATCATGACCAAGATCAATAACATTCATCATTATAAAGAGGTGGATATGGATCACCTCTACATTACCCACAATGGTGATTGAAGGCCTAAAGTAAAATTGGGTAATCTATTTTACCAAAAAATTCATAGTGGATGCCAAGAAGACCCATTAGATACCAGGCCATAGGTTTCTATGGGGGATATTTTTTTAATTAATAATGTTTTATGAGATAAATATACTAATCTATACCTTTGGGAAATTGAAGTGGGCATGCTCACTAGAACACAAGTCCCCCATAAAGAACTACAAGATGTTCACATGCCCTAGTTATATCACCCCAACATATAAAATCAAGAGGAAGTCATGGTATAACATTATGAAGGATGCCTTTGAGAATGAATGGCACATTCCTAAGGACTTACCTATCTAGGTTGGTAAAAAAGCCTAGTTTGTAGTGAAATAACATTTATCTTTATCCCATAATAAAATGGACCCCTCTAGATAACTTTCATCTTAGGTAAAGTTGCCTTATGCCTTCACAGCATGATACTTCATCAACTCGATGAACCAATTTTTTTAATGCACATCCTCTCACCTTGGAAGTAGGCTAAATTGACTTAGAGATTCACACTTTCTAGAAGATGTATGTTTATCCTAACAAGAAGGCCTAAATTAAGAATCATGAGATTGATAAAACTAACATTAAGGTTAAGCAGACCATGTTCAAAGAAACTATTCATAATCTATTTAATATACTATAACCCAAGAAGAAATATTTAAAAGGAATAAACCCTACAAGGGAAAAAAATGCACCTATACCACATTTTAATAAGAATAAGTGGTTTGGGCATGATTCTAACACAAGTTCACAAACTACCAAAATAACAAAGTACTACCCAAGCACCACAACCGAGGGCTTCACCTCTATGAGCTTCTCCACTAAGACCTTCTCCAATAAAAATTTATCCACCAAGGGTTTCTCAATAAAATACACTAGAGACACAATTTGAGGGGTCATCACCATTACCCCCAAATAAACTAGTAGAGGAAGAACCTATAGACCATAAGGAATAAATGAAGGAATTTGACCCAAAAAGATGCCCTCCCTAGTGCAAGAGGAGGATACCACCCTTGATGATGTGTAATTGGACATTGGGGATCCATTTGGTGAAGAGGGGGATGGTTTTGATAACTAATAGATAAGAGGAATGGACATCAGAAACACTTTTTTAGCTCAAGACTTGGAGGTCAAAATCCTTAAGTGAGATCCCAGTAAAGGAAAAGAGATGGCTAAATCCAAAATTTAACCACCTTTATGATGCTCTATTTATGTCCCCATTTCCTTCCTCAGGATGCAACCATCGATACCAAGTGATAAGTGTCCTTTATTTTGGACATGTACAATGAAGAATGCCATTTTAAAATTCCTCTAGACTGATCAATGTTAGATTCTCAAGCACCAGTGCTGCCCATTCTAGTTTGGATTGATCCCCAAAAGATCTCTCCACTACAAGATATAACTAAATTTTTTAAATGGATTTTGATGTCATGTAATAGAATATGCTTTCAGATTTTAATGCATGTAATATAGAGAAGAAACATGGCTAGGTGGTATCAATATATGAGAAAGAAGTTATCACTCAGAAGTCACTTGAAGAGGAAGTTACTATTTTGAAGAAACAAACAAAAGAAGCCATAGTGGCCAAAGAAAATAATTTAAATTTGTGTAGATCTATTTTGGTCCAAGAACCAATATTGGTAGATGGCATACCTTTGTAAGGATAAGATGTTGATAAATTAGAGACCCTTGTAAATATCCTATTGAAATAGTGCAAGGAATAAAGTGTGCCTAGAAATGAAGAATTATGGGTGGCTAAGCAATTTACAAAATTTGTATAAGTTTCTAAACACACTCTCAAAAGATTTTGGGAATTGATCCCCATATTGGATGAGATTTTTGAAAAACTAGCACATCTTAATAAAATTTTGGAGGATCAACTCAATTAAAAGGAGTCTCAACAGACGTACTTGGTGGATGTTTCCCTTCTAATAAAAAGGTGTACCAAGTGTGAATTCATTTAAAGATGTCAAAACTATGGATGAAATAATAAACACACATTAGCAGTAACTCAATTCTAGTTTTATAGCTATCTAAGGATAGGTTATAGTTTAAGTCACTACACTTTAATAGGTTCAAAAGGATGCTTTCACATCCCTCAACCAATTAGTTAATAAGGCCACTGAGTGTCCTGACCAACCTAAGGACATGAAAAATTTAAAGGTGGTAACTCAAGAGATAACATCCAAGCTACTTGACACATTGTCACATTGGGATAGTATCAAGAAGAAGATTAAATAACTTACGCCTGAGTTTTTGGTTGAGGATGAGATTAAGACTTAGTTTAGGATAGACTAAGAGCTTAGTGTGGGGTGATGTTGGATCCCAAATTTTGACTAAGTATTTTGGAATTTTGGCACATAACTAGCATGACATGAGAGTAATATGGTCTGAGAAGACCATGGCATGGAACTAGAATGGTGTATAAATATTGTGTCATAAAACTAGTGAGGTGGTAGAGGACAAAGACATAGAAGATAATAGCACAAGAAGACCCAATCAAAAAAGGAACATAAATGCAAATAACTTGAGAGAATAAGACTCAAAATAGTAGAGAAATGCTTGGGGAGAATGTGGGAAGTGAGAGATGATTAAGGAGCAGTTTTCAAGGACAATCTAGAATTTAATCATCAAGAGTTTCACACCAACTTATGAAAAGAAAGACATTTAACATCAATGATCTAGAATCCAACAATAATATATGGGGCATGAAGGCCCAAATCCTTTGGAGAAAATAAGTATAATACTTCCATGACTCTTAGTCCACTAATAAATTATTTGCCAATAACCTAATTATCATTAATTATGTAACTACTTAGTTACAAAGGAATAAGTATAAATATCTCTATGTGAAATTATGTAAGATGACTGATGATGGATAACATATAAACACTCTATAATATAGAATTATGGATATTACAATTAGTCATGGTGTTATGTTTCAAATAATTAATATTTAAACATTATAAATGGGTTTGAATTTAGTAATTTTTGGCTTATCATTCATTATGAGATTTATAGAACATGTATTATATGAGTTTATCTAGACAATAGTTTGAACTTTATGGAATTAATATTCATGTTCTTGGTGGTTATGATTCATGAGTCAAGTTCTATAGTCATATATTTCTTTTTATGTAATTTATAATCATATATATGAATAAACTCAAGTATGTGACGAGTGTGTTACTATGTAACCTAACTCATATGAATTAGTATCTTTTTGCATGTTTCATATGAGTGCATAAAACCTTAGTCTTATGTGAAAGTCCAGCATGTAATCTTGTTAGGACTACACTTTAGCACCTAAAGAAAAACATGATAAAGACAATAAACCCAACAATTGAGTATGCAGGGTGTTCTAAAGTTTTCACTTATATCTAAGATTCCTAATGGAATATGGTATCTCATTCCAATCATTTCAAATGTTATGCTTCCCTTTATATCTTCTAAAGATATCTGAACCTCTTTTTACAAGTACAACCTTCTAAAAATGACCAAGAAGGCATGTGTATACTAGGTATGAGTAGGTAGGGTATAGATATTTCACTATCCTCAAGTGAATCCATAGAGATGATATGAGGTTTAATATCATTACTATGAGGCTCTCCTATCCACATATAACTTTACCAATTAAACAAATAAGTCTCTTCTTAGTTAGGTAGGTAGACTTGTTTGTCAAATAAGGACTATGTATATCCATTTAGGTTTGTACCCATGTTTGGTCTCTCTTATCTCAAATGATTTGGTGAGCTTGATCTCCCTTTTAGACTTAAAACCTTAACAAACCATTGTATTAGGTTTATATATGATCCTTGTTGGCATGTAGGTCTTAAACTACCTATGTGTGTGCATTAGGAACTAGTATGCATCTTAGTGTTATAGGAGTATTTTAAGCATTTAATCCTTTAAAAAATTTGTCTGGTAATAACCAACGGAGCACTTTCTCAAACTTTTGAAACTCTATGTTTTACTAGCTATATAGTTAGAATCAAATTCCCCAATAGGCTAGTTATAGGTGTTGATGTGAGAGCTTGATTGTGTTTGACCTTGAAATGACCCCAAAAACCAAACTAAAATCCTTATCCATAGCTTATTTATATTTTATGATGTTCTCAAAATTGTTTCAATGTCTTGAACTTTCCAAACTCCCATCAACCTTACTTTTTCAAAACATATTTCTTAAACTAGTTGTAGGTGATGTTCATGAGAAGGTGTTTGACTATGTTTTAGAACTTTATGACTCCTTCTTATCACTCATTTAGTTACCTAGTTGATCCATCATGTTTTTTATTCCTTGATACTCTCTTGAAAGTCCTAAAACTCTTGACTTTTCCAATATCACTATTAAGTCACACTCTCTCACCTAATTATATGTGGTTATTTGAATAGTTCACTATATATGTGAGAGTTTCATGACTTTTAGGCCTTCTCAACCATTATAAAAACCCTCCAACATTTCAAATGGTTATTTAATTCTATTTATGTTATCTTAAGGCATTTTTAGTGCCTTAAATCTTTCAAACTCCATCGCCTTACTATCCAAGACACTTTTCCAACTAGTTGTAAGAAGTGTTCATGAAAAAATGATTGTTTGACTATGTATTAGGCTTCTATTGGCATTTTAAATTAGTTCATGACATATTTTAGTCTTCAAACTTATTGAGGGGATTTATTTCTCACTTCATTGAAAGTCTATATCATCTCAAATTCCTTTCAAACTACCTTCACTATCTACACATATAGAAACCTGTAGGTGACTATCCTACTAGACTCTTAGATGCCTTGGAGATCTCTATATATCTATGAGTCCTTTCATAATGAAACCATCACCTTATTTTCATAAATAGATAACCTTAAAAATACATTAAAAAAATGTATTTTCTTAGGGTGATAGACATATAGGCCTATAGGTGACTACCAAGAATCTTATGTGTTTGAAACATGGAAAGATGAAAGTATGATTATAAATGAATAAAGACCATTACCTCCATTACACCAAAATTCTATATTAAAAAAAAATCTCAAAATCCTTGAAAAAAACATTCCAAATCACTTTGTCTATAGAAACACACAAAGCATAGTCCAAGATGGTGAATGAAAGAAGTGGTTCTTGAAACTTGTATAAAATACTTTACTAATTAGAAAGTTGTGAATGGGTTGAGAGAGTATTATATGACCATGAATTTTCAATCAAATGTATCATACCACCTGGATAACCTATGAAACATAGAAAAGTTATCAGTCACCTCAAAATATTCACTAGATCCACTTTCCATGCCAAAAAGACATCCACATGTGCCACTATGATAAATGAATTTGTGGGAGGACTATAAAAACATATTATAACTCATTCAATTTTTTTTTAAGTAGCCATGAATTCATAATTTTTTTTAGAGTTACTCCAAAGTCAGCCCATGGGGTTTTATGCTCTCAAAAAGTAATATGAGCTCTTAGCAATTGTTCATGAATCTAAGAGCACCAATCTAATGACCAATTACACAAATTGGAATAATATATGGGTCCCAAAAATTTGCAAAAATATTATGCCCTATCTCTAACTCTACATTAGGTACCATTAATGATTAGGGAATCCAAGAAGGGAGGTTAGATCAAGTGCTAGAACAAGTAACAAAACTTGAATAAAAACACACTAACATGCTAACACTTAATTGACTATATCATATGGGAGATTAATGATAAAAACCAATTGAAAACACAACTAAAATGTAAAATAACAATAATCTCTTACCTTCCTTTAATGCTCCAAATTATTCATTATGTGGCTTGTTTGGTTTATGCTCAAAGAGTCTTTGACAATGGAGTATTCTCTGATCATTCTCTCCTTGGAACCATTGTGGCTTGATTGATGTGGATTATTATTTTGTCTTGATGGGGCTTGGATAAATATTTTGACATTATAACATTATTTTTATGAGTCTTGCTACAAAAACTATATTATAACTCTATAATTTCCAATCTCTCTTTTCCATAAGCAATGACTTCTATATATAAGCTTAGAAACTAACCCCAACTCAAGATGAGTTAAAGTGTAGTTTAAACATGGAATGAGTTAAAACCTAACCTAAGTGAGTTAATCAACCCTAGTATAGTTAAATGGTGTCAAAATCTCAGGATTTCAAATGAATAGGCATGGGTGAGTTATTTTGAGATATTTACAAAGGCTTGATAATTCACCAAAGGTAATAATGAAAAGCTAGGATATTTCATATTTTTGAATTTCCTTTTTTAGTAATTCATTAATTTCACATAGATAATTTAAATAGGATTATAATTTAGTTTATATTGTTAATTAATTTTGATTAGGCTTTTAGCAACTTCAATATTTGTTTTATGTGTGCATTTTCCCCACTTAATAGGTCGACAAGCCAAATTGGATGTTATGATGCCACATGATGATTAGAGATGAATCTATGTGAGGTTATTATTTATTATTATAGGATGCCCCAATTAGGTATGTCTCAATGAGATTTTTAGCTTTGATGAATGATGCAAAAATAAATTTGGGACATTCAGTGATTCTTAGGCTTAATTTTCAAAGGTTAGTAGGAATCAGTCTAAAGTATAATCAAAGGCCATTGGTGGCTAGTTTTAGGTGTCTATAGTTTGCCCCTATTTAAGAAGGTGTTACAAGTTGTAGGCATAATAAGATCTTCTAAAATAATTAAAATTTCCTATTTAATTATGAATTTAATGACAATGAATGAAATGTAGATGACCCTCAAGGGAGTGGTTGGCAAAGGGGTCAAAAATCAGTCCCTTGAAAGGAAGAAATGATTGGACCAAAAAGATGAAATGAGGTGTAAGAGACTGACTTACCTATAGGTAGTTATAATCAATAGCATATGGAGCTACCCTAGTTAGGTTAGATAAATAGGATGATTTATCCATATGTGGTTATAATCATAAACATAAGTGGGATTTAAAAATGAGATGATTTGACCAAAGGTGGTCATAATCATAAAAAAGTCATAAGGTAACAATAGACTAATTTACCCAAAGGTGGTTATAATTAAGAAAAGGTAAAACAATGATTTACCCACAAGTGGTTATAATCATTGGTAGGATAAAAACATGCCCTAGTTTAGTGGGTAGAGATAATGATTTGCCCAAAGGTGGTTATAATCATTATCACAATGAAAACATGTCCCAGTTGGGTAGAAGAAAGAGATTTATTTTCCCAAAGGTCGTTATAATCATCAACCCTAAAATGGATGGAAACACAATGATTTCCCCAAAGATAGTTAGAATCATTGGTAATCCAAGTTGGATGGTGTACAATGATTTTACCAAAGGTGGTTATAATCATGGGTATCCTAATTATGGAAAACATGATATGGAAAATGATGGAAAATTGGTATAAAGGAGAAAGATGAATTGGATAACCTACAAGTTGGGAGATGCTTGTCTGAACTAGCAAAGGTTAAAATTCTTTCATTATTTAATTACTCTATTTGGAATATGATTTGGACTAGATCAATAATTTTTTGGTTCCAAGGAGATATACTGATGCTTCATTGTTGTGTAGATTCCTTGAGCTGATTTTTACTATATCATGTGATATTAGGCATCATGATATAACACCATGATAAATTGGCCAAAATATGTGTATGGACTAACACATGATCTAATACTCAAATGAAAATAATGTACCAATGATAAAAACTAAGATGACAATTTTGACATATGAATATGGATGGATTTAAGAATAATGTATAAGAAATCACCCAGTAAATGCACATAGACTAAATCAAGGCACAACAAGAAAGCAAACAAATAGGCAAAAAAATAGAAAGACAAAACAACAAATAACAAGAAAGAAAACAACCAAAAAAACACAAACAATGGTTAGTCACAATGTTAGTACAATCAACATGACACAAACAAGATGATGAACATTGCCCCTAGAAGATAAGGGATAACTGAATAAACTAACAAGATGGGGAAATATATGAAAAGGAAGGGGATGGCTAAGCTAGCTCTAGAGGCACTAGGTAAGTAGACACTACCTATATATTTCCATGGATGCAAGATCAAACAAAAAAAATTAGGCCAAATTTAGTTCTCTCAAGATATGGGATAAAAGAAAATTAGAAGAAGAAAAATAATGATGGATGTTATAGAATAATGTGGGAATGGGATCATAAAATAACAAGAGCATGGGATAGTAGGCCAATAAGGATGAGGAAACTAAATGACAAGTGGTTTCTTGTGACTTAGTGAGGGTTCCCAAAATACTTAAGGCAAAGAAGTGGTTAGTGTTTTTGTATTTTCTAAATTGGTTTCACAAATGTTCTTAGAATTTTTAAAACCTCTAAACTTAATAGAGAATGATGAGATACTAAATAGTGAAAGATCACAAAATGATGAGAGAATTCAGACTTAAAATTTCTTGTAAAATGATGAGAGAGTGGCTTAGGTTTCTCAAAAAATGGTGAGAACATGGTTTAAGTTAATTGAGCTAACCTCAACATAAATTGAGTGTTGCCTAAATAGTCCTAGGATAAGACCTCAAGTCACTATAGTTTTGCCTTACAGTGGAGGAATATGAATAGTGCAATAGTTAATTCAAACAAAATAGGCAATGTTAGAAAATGTCATAGTATGAAATAGGCATGGTAAGGTAGTACTTCAAGTCATGATAAACAAGTGCTTCCCCTAGTTTTCCCATAGGTGGTTATAACTAGGAAACAATGGCATAAGTCAATGATACTAATTTTCCCATAAGTGGTTATAATTAGTATAAATATGGTGAGACACTAATTTTCTTGAAGGTGATTATAATTAGGCACAAATGGTATATAAAAAAATAAGAAATGAAGGATGTAACTACCAAACCACTATTATACTACTCCCAAAATACATCCTCTATATTAAATACCTAAAAAAACTTCTCAAACATGATCTAAATCTTCATGCTAAAAGTGGTCATAAAACCAATGGAATGGAACCAAGGTCAAAGGGCTACGTAGGGAGGGATAAAATAAATTGGTCAATAAGAAAGGTATGGTAGAATGGTAAAGTGATAAAATGGTAGAATGGTAAGGTATAAAGAATAATGATGATATTATGGTACAACTGAAACTAGACAATACACCAAGTCTCTTAAGTAGAATAATGCTTGAGGTGTATAATGTTCATTGGCTCATCAATTTCATCCCTATTTGGTGTAGTGAGCCTATATTATCTAGTGCCATAGTTTGATATAATGATGAAAGGAGTTATCTATTTAGGTTTGAACTTGCCTTTGTGTTTCTTCTCAGCAATTGTATTCTTTTGGTTTTCATTAAATATAGGATCACCAGTTCAAATTCTCTATGTATAACATGTTAATTTTAGTAGCCCTGAAGTCAATTCTAGTAATCTTGTAGGTTTTTAAATATGGAAAGCCATTTCTCATCAAGTAACTCCAACTCTTATAGGTGAGCTACTTAATAGTCTTCATCATCTAGGACATGCTTTAAATAGATTCACAAAGAAGTTAACTCAACCTCAATGGGAATAATGGCTTCAATGCCATAAACAAGTTAATATGGAGTGGATCCTATTGGAGTATGGTGATTTATATAATATTCCCAAATGGCACAAAATATTTGAAGGTACCAATCATAGTCAACATCATTGACAATCTTTTTGAGGATGTTGACAATGGTTTTAATAGATGATTGTACCTAGCCATTATATTTAGGGTAATATGCCATGGAAAAATGTTGATTAATTTTTTACTCAACACATAGAAATTCAACATCCTTGTTTTTGAATGATTTACCATTATCAGATATAATGTCAGAGGGGATACAATAGAAAAAAATTAGATAGTTAAAGATGAATTTAGAAATTTACTTTTTAGTCATGTAAGTGAGAGGTATAGCTTCAACCCATTTAGTGAAATATTTTGTGGTGGTAAGGATACTTTTATGGCCATCATATGAAGTGGGTTTTATATTCCCAATCAGATCAAGGCCCCATATATAAAATAACCATGGTGTAAACATTGGTTTCAAAGTCTTGGCCAGGGTATGAATTAGATTGACATGTCATTAAAATTTATCACACTTTTTCACATACGTAAATGCATCTACATCCATCATTGGAAAATATTACCCAATATATAGGATATTATAAAATAGGACATCCCTATTGGTGTGATCTCCACATATTCCTTTGTGATCTTCCCATAATGCTAATGTAGATTCTAACAAAGTTAAACAATGAAATAGAGTTCCATCAAAATTATGGTGGTATAGGGTTGATCTGAGTAAGGTATAATGTGCAACATGGTGGATAAAGGCTTTGGGTTATTTATAAGATAGGTTTAGTGGTAGTATTTGTTCATGAAGATAGGCATATAGGCTAGAATACCAAATAGAGTTGGGACCAACAATATCATAAATCATTATGACAATTGAAGGTTCATGAGCTGGTATGATCAAATTCTCAATGAGAAATTAGTATTCCTTAGCCATATATATATGACAAATCAAATATATAATGTCGGCCATGACATCTGATGTTTTATTACTGGCCCTTGGTGTATGTTTAAATTGTACATTAACAATATATTATTTGAGACTATCAACCATGGCCTTGTATGGTACTAGTTTGTCATCTTTGGTCTAAAAATGGTTTGTAACCTAATTTATGATTAACTAATAATCACCATATCATAAACCTTTAGATGTTGTATGTTCCATTTTACTACCCATCGAAGCCCTATAATGAGTGCTTCATATTCATCCATGTTGTTGGTACAAGGAAAATTGATCTAGAATGATTTAGGGATAAGATCCCCCTATGGTGTAATAAACAAAAGGCTAGCCCCTGATCTAGGTGTTGTGAATGATCCATCAAAATATAGATTCTAGTGCTACTCCTCAAGAAGTGTTTCAATGATGGTCATAATGGATTCATCTAGGAATTGGAATGTTAGTAGCTCTATATCTGCAAGGGGTGCTTCCATAAGTTGATCTATAAGAACTTACCCCTTTATGGATTTTTGATTGACATATTCTATCTCAAATTCACTTAGAAGCATAATCCATTTAGCCATGAGGGTTTATAAAGATATTTTATATAGTAGATAATTGAGTCGATCTACTTTGGAAATGACCATGGTCTTCTTGTTTTACATGTAATGTTGTAGATTCTGAGCTATGAAGACCATAGCTAAATAGGATTTTTTAATGGGCATACAATTGTGATCATACACAACCAATGTACAAATTAGATAGTATATGACATAGTCCTTTCCATTATCATCATGTTGAGATATAAGTGTCCCCAAGGCTTTATCTGTAGCTAATAGATAGAGTAAGAATGGATTTCTTGGTATAAGAGGCAATAAAACAAGTGGATTTGCTACATAGTCCTTAAATTATTGAAAAGTTTCTAGGTAGTGGTTATCCTAATGGAATTCTACCCCTTTCTTTAGCAAGTGTGTGAAGGGATGGAAATTGTAGACCAACTGAGATATGAATCATTTGATATACTATATTTTACCCTATAAACTATAGAGCTACTTTATATTAGTCGATAGTGGCATTTAAGTTATGGCTAGTACTTTGGTTGCATCAAATTCAATACCTTGACAAGACATAACGAATCCTAGTAATTTGTTAGAAGTAACTCCAAAAATATACTTCTTAGGGTTGAGCCTAACTTTTTATTCATGCAATCACTCAAAAATCATCCTCAATGTTGTTGTATGATTAACCCTATTGTTTAATTTATTAATTATGTCATTGATGTAGTCTTTAACAATGTCATGAATCACATCATGAAATATGATGGTCATGGCTCTTTGGTATGTGGCCCTTGCATTTTTGAGACCAAATGGCATAACCTGATAATAGAATGTTCCCCATAGAGTGGTGAGTTATATTTTATGTTAGTATTTTGGCACAATTTGGATCTGGTTGTAACCTAAGAATCCATCCTTTAATGAAAGCATTTCATAACCCATTATGGAGTCAAAAATCATGCCAATGTTTGGTAGTGAAAATTCATCCTTGGGTAGGCCTTGTTGATGTCTCTAAAATTAGTATAAATCCTGATTCCTTCTACATTCTTGTTGACTAGCACAACTTTGGATATCCACTCTAAGTAGTTAATTGGTTGAATACATCTCACTTCCAAGATTTTTTCCAACTCTTTCTTCACTAATATAGTAATGTGAGGATGTATTTTATGAAATTTTTGTTTTATAAGTTTGGCATCAGGTTGTACCATAAGGTGGTATACAACTAAGGTGGGGTCCAAACTTTGCATGTTAGAGTAAGCCCATGCAAATATATCAATAAAACTCCCTTAATAAGTCTATAAAGACTTCACATTCCTCCTTAATGAGGGGCATGCCTAATTTGATCCATTTTAGGTTATCTAGAGTATTGATTTTAACTTATATGGTTTCCTCTACAATATGTGTTGAACCATATTCTAGAATGGTTGGCAAAGATTTAAACTAGCCTATAATGGTAGAATCCTCTATTAAGACTAGTTATTTAAGTTATCCTAGGTATGATGAATCAAAATCCCCCAATAGTAGGGATGGCCATGTGATAAATACTATTGGAAACTATTGGATGATTTGATCAAAATCCTATTACTCTTCAAGACTGAACTTGGACCCATAGGCAAGTTTGTCATTGGTGGTCTCCTAAGCTATGTTTGAGGAAGGTTGAACAACCTTGTCTAATGGTTCCTAAAATTGGTTTTCACCACTAGGCTAGCCTTTGTATTTACAATTTACCTATTATAAAATTTCCTCATAGTGTTTTCACCATTTGTTTGTTGCTAACAGTGTTCACCTATTCTCCAAAATAGGCTTTAGTATCCAATTTGATTGAGAACCTTTTTTTGTGGTTTCCTAATAGAACATTATCCCTAAGTCCTAGAAAATCATAGAAGGCCTCATCATTATAAAACACATAAACCAAAACTATTGATTCTTATTGGTACTAGTCTATTAGTTGAGGATAATATGATAGAAGTGGATTGTGGTGAATAACTGGTTGATGGGTACAAATGACATTGGTATCAAACAAATTGGTATTGGTTATGTCATTGAAAAGGCTTTAATCAGACTATGCTTTGTTGTTAGTATAATCATAAATATTAATTGGCATTAGAACATGAATTAGGTATATGGGGTCAGCCCTAGGCGGTTTAAATCGAAATCCATATGTTCCTTTGAATGAATGGCTAAAATTGGCTCAAGTGGACATATTAATTTAGCCTGAGGCCTCTTCCTTCTAAGGCATGTCTCTCCATGATTTTTTTTTGAAATGGGATACTTGAAATTTAGATAAAAATTGGATATTTTTTTGTTATACAACCAAGATTCATCATCTGCAAGAGGGCCATATTCTTTTCCAGTGGATAGTATGAAAGTGATAGGTGTTGGACTATGTAGTTTGGTTTTTCCTTTTAATTTCCATTTAATGCAAGGAGTTTTGGCTTTTAGTCTTCCAAAAGGATTGGAGATATGTGGAATCTTGGAAATGTGGAATGTATCATGGGTAAATTATTCTCTTGGGATGTTATCAAAGATGATATAATGATTAGATATTTTAGGGGGTAACATATGGGAATGTGAATCAAGGGTATCAAGGTTAATATAATTGGACTCTTGTGAATCAACAAGTATTTATTTTCCATTATCCTTCTTGGTAAATAGATTCAAGATAAAATGGTAGTTATAGCTTTGGTACTCGGTCTCCAAATGCTTTCAATGTTTGTATGGATGCAAATCTTCATGAATAGTAACTTTTATACCTGAATCGGAGAACTTGGTACACTAGTGCAATGTTGATGGAATTGTACAAATCTAATGTATCTAAGGCCTTCCCAAAAGAATATTATATGAAACATCTAGGTCTATCATATGGTATAGTGTATCATAGGTCAAGGTCCCAAAAATAACTAGCAAGTTGATAGTGATTTGTGATTCATGGTCTTCATTGTCATAGGCTTTAATTGTGATTGTTTCTAGTTAAAGATCAAATAGGGCACACCCAAGAATCTTGGTGAGATTTAGAGACACAATATTAAGAAGCTATACCTTATCTATTAGGATATGCTTCACTTTATGCTGCATTATGACAAATTCAATGTATAATGGATTATTATGTAAAGGGCCAAGGGACGACATATTGATTTAGTCGAAGGTTAATTATTGGCCTAAAATTAGATATCCTATTAAAGCTTGAAATTTTTTAGAAGATATGTCATTAAGAACTTGGTATTGGCTAAGGAACTTTGTCAGTATTTTTTTGTGGATGGTGGACAAGTGAAACAAATCCAAAATGGATATTTATGTGGGTGTCTTCTACAATTATTGTGCAATATCAAATGTATTTTCTTATACAATGGTAAATGGATTGTTCTTAGTTAGATCAGTGGGTTTGATGGGTGAAGTGGTAGATGGATGTGGGCCTAGTATGGTAATATTTAACTACCAAATTGTGATTACACAATCAAGATTAGATATATGGTCATTATTTATAATAAATGATGCTAGAGGGGGACTAGATAGGATAAGTCTAAATTGCTTGTACACTTGTGCATGGTCATAGGTCAATGATGACTTAAAAGTATAGGGTCCAAAAGTGAGAATCCCTAATTTCTAGTAAACTTGTATGTGGTCCTAAGTCGAGGAAGGATCATCGACAAGGGTTAGTTAGTTGGTAAGGAATGATTAGCAATGGTATTGTTTGATTGGTACTTGGTCTTAGATTGATGGAAATGGTGGAAATATGACCTCCCATAAGATGGCCTACAACCTTTTTGTGGTCATGTGCAACTACATGGTAGGACTATTGGTTGTTTTCATCATTCTAGCCTTAGTTCCATCCATTTAGCTGACATTGTTGGTTCTGATGCTAATTTTGTTAGTTCTATCTTGGTTATTGGTACTATTTTTATTATTATATTAGTCATTATTGTTTTTTTTGTTGGTTATTATGTTGTGGAAAGGGATTTTGATAGGTTCTTAAGTTTTGATTGGATGTGGAAGCTCCATGATCCAATGTGATATCTCCATTTTCCAATATATTCTTAATCAAATGTTTAATTTACGTGCAATGATGCAAATTATATCCCTTAACCCTATGATACTCAGAATTCATTTTGCCTATACCAATTTGTATAGTTAATGCTCTTAGGATAGTGCTTCAAAATAGGCCAATTAATTAGTTTATCAACATCAAGCTTGTAAAACATGAATTCAATTAGTTCTCTAAGGTCACTAAAGACATGATGAGTAGGCATAGTTCTTCTTGGAGGAGGGGTTTGCAAAGCCAAAGGTTGATATATTTATTGTACTAGTCTATTTTTCTATGATTTTTTAATGGATTATTATTTAGGAGTATTTTGTATTTATAGCATAGGTTGAGCGTATGGTGTTTACACCATTTAGACATATTATGACTCAGTTACTCTATTTCCCATAATTATTTTTTTATGATTGAATTCCTTGGGTTTATCATAATTATTGGCCTATGATGGTTGTGATGCTTATGCTTGGACTTGGTTTTGATTTTGGCCATTGTTTTGGTTTTGATTCTATTTTTGATTTAATGAGGTAAGTTTAATGATCCCTTTATTAATAAGGGATATTTTGATTAACAAAGCTTTATCAATAATTTCCTTAAAAATGTGTGCACACTATAGCTCTAGATGATAAGATATCTCAGTGTGTAGATTTTTTGTAAACACAATGGCTAATTGTTTGTCTAGTAGACTATAGGTGAATCATCTTACAATAGTTCTCTATTGCTATAGATAACTTGTAAACCTTTCTCCATCCTTTTATTTGGCTTGCATCAAATCTATCAATGAAATCTCATGCTTGATATTGTAAGAGAAGTGTTACATGAACTTATTTAAAAGTTCATTAAAATCAAAAACTAAATTCTTGGGTAATTTTAGGAACCATTCTAATGCTTTTCCTACTAATCTCCTTGGAAATAGCAGTAAAAGGTATATATCATTATAGGCCACTGGATGGCAAGCAACAAATAATTCCATCCAGTGAGCCTTAGGGTCTCCTTTCCCCTTGTATTTGTCAAATTTTAGTGGTTCATACCCTGGAAGAAATGGTATTTGTAGATACTCCATGTTGAATGGGTAAGAACAATCATCATCCAGATTAAATTTTTTAATTTATTTCCTAAATTGAATGGCATAATTCATATCCTTCATTTTTTTTAATTCTTGTGTGAGGAAACCAATGGGAATATTGGCTTGGTATAGAGGCTAGGTGATCATAAGTGGATTACTTTGATAGGGGTATAATAGAGGCATTTGTTAGGGAATGTTGGTTTGGTTAGGGAATGGACAAATAATATACATTATAGATTAGGGTGAGATTGTTAGAATTACACATGTTGTTGTGCAATATTCTGGTTAGGATTGGGTATATGAGCCTAGTTTTGGGGAAATTGTGATTGAGATCGAAGTATGTCATTGTATTGTGCTTATTGAGTTTGAATAGGGACGTACTTCCCACTATCCAAACCTTGCTGATTAAGGGGAACTTATGAACCAAGGCCATGCCATTAGGCTTGTGGGATGTTTGATATGAAAGATAATTATTATCTAATTGGTACTTGTGGAACATTCAAACCTTTTGGTTGCATGAATCTTTGTTGGGAAGTAAATGCATGTTGAATGTTTAGCATTTATCATTGACCAATACTATACATTATTTATTAGACATCATTTGTGATTATATTGAATTGTTGGTCTATGACTAAAGAAGTATGTTTTTCATTACTTGGAAAGGTGGAACATTGGTTGCCCCTTGTTGAGGTGGAAACATGTTTTTCCTCTATTGTGTGGGTATGTTAGATAGTGCTAATTTTTATGGAATGTTACTCATCACCTATTCTGGTGGATTAAAACTCATCACATTTTATTGAGGAATATCACTGGTTATTATTTGACTACTTAATCCTTATTATTGGGTTCTTGAAGAAGCAGTTGGTTGAGGATTAGAGGTAGTTTTTTGAGGTTAGTAGGTAGAAGTTCATATCCCCTATGTTTTTAAACCACTCATAGTGTTGACTAAAGGCACATTTTGTTGTTGGTTATTTATTTGTGCGTTTACACCACTTTGGTTTAGATTAGATGATACTTGTGTATTATCCACTAGGTTTGGCTCACTATTATGCATAAAAAAAGAAGATACTTCTTTAATGGTGGGGGCATTGAACATGTATCCAACCAAAGTGATTTGTGTGAATGGGTATATAACCTAATTTTCTTTGTCTATCAATTTAATTAAGACTTTGATTGAAGGAATTAGCTCAATAAGAGGAGCACTTGACATGGTCATATTATTGAAATTACATATTAAGTTCAAATATGTCTAGTATTATATCTACATCTATATAAAGTGGTCCTCTATGAGGCCTTTTATAGTGACATGAATATGAGGGTAATAATATAGAATCAAAATTATATCTTGATGGTTATTACAAGAGGCCTATTCAATGTTATGATTGTAAGACATGTTATAATGCCCTCTTACTAGACTTGACAAGCTTTTATGTGAAAAGTCTATCGAAAATATCCCCTACCTTTGCAGCTCTAATTAATACTTCATCCTTTTTCTCAAGCAAGTGAAGATCACATAAGTAAGAGTCATAGACTAATGGAATTATAACATAGTATGGTTTCTATTGGAATTATTCTATAATCAAAGGTATGCTACCCAAGTATTGTGCCATTTGTTCTTGGTCTTACTTTAAATATGGAGGTATGTGAACCAAATAATGGGCTAGAGGTTCTTGGATTTAGTCCCCTCTTTGAGTGATATAAGGTGGATAAGGATTTATCTCAAAAATGACATCATCTCCATAGGGGTCTTGAAAAAAGTCTTTTTTTGCAACCACATTACCATACCCTAGATTATTCATGATGCCACTATGTGTATAGTGAGACATGGTCAAACAAATAGTGAATGTTTCATGATAAAATGGGACAGAGTTATAAAAATTCTAGAAAATAAATTTTTAAAAATATAAAAGGGTTAAAACTCAATATAACTTCGTCAAAGAATGGATTTGTATCTCAAAAATGGTTTGTGACAAAACTTGATATAAAACAATCTAACATCAAATGTCTAAAAAGTTCAAGTGGATGAACTAAAAAAAAGTTCCAAAATCTAAGATCAAAGTGTTCCAAATAGGTGTGATCTAGGAAAATAAATCTTGTTAGGTCTTTTGGCCAAACACAACATCAAAATCTAGGCTCAAACAAGGTATGTGCTAAGACTTTTGGCCAAATGTTGTGTCAAAAGCTAGACTTAAAACAAAGGGGTATTTAATATAAAAAACTTGAAACACTTTAGTATAAACTAGGAAATTGAATTTAGACATGAACTCGATCAAATTGGCATAAGGAATGAAACAAAAGTCACTTGGGGATAGATTATTTTCTCCCAAATAAAAGCACAAACAAAATTTTTCAAATCTAGGTAAAGAATTAAACTAAGTCACACAACCCAAAAGAGAAATATTGGTGTCTAAGCCCCAATTAGATAAGGCATAAATATAAATAAATCAATATTTGAAATCAAAATTATTAAGGTTAATTAAAAACTCAACTTAGGAGAACTAGGATTTTTGACCAAACAAGCTAGATAAAATTGAATGGCATAACAACACTAAACAAAGACCCTAAAGACACACATGGTTTAATTGGTTTCAAACATGAAACTTGGACACAAGTTAAGATGATTACATGAAATAATTTGAGTAGTGTAACATTTTTATCAATCTCTAAAGGTATAAAAAATGGTTTATTTCAAGACTCTAATGCATAAAACTTGAAATGATTTGGGCAGCATAACATTACTCATTTCAATTGAGTGACACACATATTATTTTTGACACAAAATGACTAATTTAAATTAAGGTGTCAAAAAAATGGAATAATGCCTCCTCAAATAATGGAGTAATGTGGACACAAGACTTGTTTTGACATGAGAATACAAACAAAATTCTAGACTCCAAGACCAAGTAATCAAAATAAAAATACCAAATACAACTAAGTATAATATCCTAAGCCCTAAAATAACAAGGTTGCATCATATTGTTAAAATCCATATATTTATGTTCTCTTGGGATGATTTAAAGTGTTAATCCAAAAATATAAGTTCATGAAGTAGTAGGTTTTTTCCACCCCCTCCCTTCTCCCAAGATATTGTATGCTAATATGGACCTTTGGGTTACTCACCATGCATCAACATTATTTTGATGGTAAGTGGGGTTTATCTAAAACTTAATTTTTCAATCATCTAAATGGTCCTAAGCATGGCTAATGCTATAGATTCCTCATGTCAATTGATTTCATATTGATTAACTTACTATGCAAGGGTTTATTCCTTTGCATAGTGATACTATCTATAGACTGCTTAGTGGAATCCCTTGGTTAACCAAACATATCTCATATTTTTGTTATGAAAGGAGAGGTTAGTCACTCAACCCCATAGATTTTGTAGTATAAATAACCAAATTTATATAACCCACCATGGAGTGGATTTAAAACAATGTTAGAAGATGAAACCTTGGGTCAAAGTTTCCCTAAAGAACTCATGAAGAAGATATGCACTCCCCTTCACAATCCAAGTTGTATGAAATAAATGAATAAGTGAAAAGATTTTAAAGTTTGTTTTTAGATCACCTAGACCATGTGGGTTTTGGGGAGAGCCTAAACAACATTATTTACATGCCTTGGAATAGGCATAAATTACAAGTAAAAATGTTCTTTTGGTAACCTGAGTTCCCTACAGGGGATGGGGGGAGAGCATACACACACTCTTAATTTTGTGTAAATAATGAAAATAATCATGAAACAAATACTTTGAAGAAATTTTAAATCTAAGTGAGTGTTGATTTTAGGCACCAAATGAAATGTTTGATTAATTTATTTAGCTCCTTAGCTTAAATTTATAAGAGCTTGAAATAAATTTCATAAAACAACTTAACACAAATCACCTAGGTTCCTTTTAAGCACTTAAAACCAAATGTTCAAGACTTAGTAATTCATTTTATGCACTAAAATGAAGTGTTTAAGTGTTTAAATTTGTAAATTTATGTTCTAATCCTACCTTGACCCTAAATATGTTAGCTAGTTTCCTTATACTTTGAAGCACATTAATGGATGAGAAAACAAGTTTTTAAAATATAACTATAAAGTTTCTCTAAATTTTTCACATAGAGATCGATGTTGATCACCTGTGATCGATACTAGTTATCAGAGAACCAATGTTGGTTGGTAATAACTAGTACCAATTGATAAGGACTAAGTTTGGTTTCTTGTGAACCCGAATGTAAAATCAAAATGATTTCAAAAATGTTTGTTAGATAAAGTTAGTATGAAAACTCCATAAATGTTACAATAATATGGTTAGATAGGGAAAACATAATTTAATGAAACCAAGAAATAACAATTATGAGTGATAAAAGATTCAAAATCTAAGTTTTGTAAGTTTTTTGTAACCCTACACCCTGACTAATGATGGTTACCTAGAACCAATGATGGTTAGGTATAACTTATGTTGGTTATGCCTAATCGATGTTGGTCTTTGTGTAAATCTGAGTTAGAAAAAAAATAAAAATATGGCAAAAAAATCTAAAACTCCAATAATGAATGTATTCAAGCATTCATTTGAAAATTTAGGAGTTGCATCTTGGTCTCCTTGGTATGTGGGATGCATTTAGGTCCCACTAGGCATGTCATTTGTGATCAAGGAATACTAGAAGGGAGGTTATATCAAGTGTTAGAACAAGTAACAAAACTTGAATAAAAACATGCTAACACTTACTTTCCTAGATCATAGGGGGAGCTTAATAAACAAAAACAATTTAAAACACAACTAAAATGTAAAATAATAATAATCTCTTACCTTCCTTAAATTCTCCAAATGATTCATTGTGTGGCTTGCTTGGTTTGTGCTCAAAGAGTCTTCGACAATAGAGCATTATTTTATCCTTCTCTCCTTGGCACCATTGTGGCTTGCTTGATGTGTCTTATCCTTGTGGCTTAATGGGGTTTGTATAAATATTTTGGAATTGTAACACTATTTATATGAATATTTATACAAAACCTTCATTATAACTCTATAATTTCCAAGCTCTCTTTTCAGTAGGCAATGGCGTATATTAATAGGCTTAGGAACTAACCCCAAGTCAAGGTGAGTTAAAGTGTAGTTTAAACATGGAATGGGTTCAAACCTAACCTATGTGATTTAATTAACCCTATTAGAGTTAAAAGGTGTCAAAATCTCATGATTTTCAATGAATACGCATGGGTGAGATATTTTGAGATATTTACAAAGGCTTGACAACTCACTAAAAATAATCATGAAAAGCTAGTATATTTCATATTTTTGAATTTCCTTTTTTATTAATTTATTAATTGCACATGGATAATTAAATTAGGATTTTAATTTGGTTTATCTTGTTATTAAGTTTGATTAGGATTTTACCAATTTCAATATTTGGTTGTATGCCTGTATTTACTCCACTTAATAGGTCTATAAGCCAAATTGCATGTTGTGATACTGCAAGATGATTAGAGATGAATCCATGAGAGGTTATTATTTTTTATGGTAGGATACACAAATTAGTGATGTGTCAATGAGATTTTTAACTTTGATGAATTATGCACAAGTAAATTTGTGATGTTCATTGATTATTATGCTTAGTTTGAAAATGTTGGTAGGAATCAATCTAAAGTCTGATTAAAGGCCATTGGTGGCCAGTTTTAGGTGTCTACACCATCTTTTTGAAGTTGGCCTTCACTAAATTTTGAAGTGGAAAATGAGAGAGATAATGACATGTCTATAACTATGGAGTTTGAAAATTATTCCCAATCTAATTTTTGAACTATATAAGTCTAAATAACATTTTGGATTTGTTTTCACTTTCACATGAATTCAATAGTCCATACAACTTCTTATAACTCCTAAAACTAGCATTGAGATCCAAGAATATAAATTTGATCTGACTTCATGAAAGATATGATAGTTAATTAACTCATCTAGGCTCCTTGTAATGAGTGTGGTATGATTTATTCCTTTAGGGAACTTGGACACATATTAGAGTTAGCCAAAAAATTCATATTGTCATGTGTTTTTACCCCTTTCAAGCTAGAAAATAAACTCCATACATTCCAAAAATTCATGAAATGTTCTTAAAAGGTGCTTTAAACATGAAATGACTTTAATGAATCCCTAATAACCTATTACAAAACTTGACTATGTTTTATCTCTTAATGACACCCCTAGACCACTATATGACCACAATATGAAAATACCTTAACTTATCTAAATTAACCTTAAACAATGTTAACAAGGTTAAATTAAGACTTATAGGGACCTTATAAGACATGAAAATATGATGAAATACCATATGAAAGTTTTCAATATATAAGTGGAGGAAAATTTGACTTGGGGTCAAATTTGGTCAATAATTCTCTCACTCTAAATGTCTATGAAGGTACAATATTTCCTTTATCCACCTCATTAGGAAAAAGTAGTTAGTATAATTTAATTTATAAATAACTAAAACTATAAAATATAAATAAATATATTAAATGCATTGTTACAATTTCACTCAATGCATAATAGTCATTTTAAAAACTACTAAATTTTTTAATGCTAGATATGATATGCTAATGTCATCATGGATAATTCATGTAATAAAATAACAATGTAATTAAAACATGCTAAACATAATTTTTGACTATTTCACACAAATAAACAAATATATATTTATTAGTTTAAGAATTTTTTAAAAATAAAATTAATGTTATTTTCTAAGAATAAGATAGGATGTAACACATTCCATGCATGCGCACTAAAAATTTCATTTACATACTCAAACTTATTCAAATTTAATTATGAATAAGCATAGATAGTTTACCAAGAAGCATCATTTTCACTAGGAAGCATATTTTAAAGCCTTTTATCTATATTAATTGGTTCTTTTTAGTAGTTTTGTTAAAATTCAACACTCTCAATGGCCTAACACTACTTCTAGTTTGTAGGCTTAGTTGGTTATATTATTTAACTTGGATTTTATTGTACTATCAATTGAGTTGTGTGATTGAGATATAATGATCTAAATGGCCATGTCAAAACTCACGTTTACATTAGGTTGGGGTAATAAGTACTATATAATAACTCTCTTTGAATATCCAAGGTTTAGTTTTGAACCTTTCTCATCTTTAATGATTCATAAGGAAGCATATTTACCAAGTAAAATTACAAAGGAACAACATGCTTACATCGACACATAAGTATAATCCATCCTTTCTCTTTTTCTTTTTAAACATTTTAATTATGTCAAATTTAATATTATATGCACTAAATTATACTATAACATGTTATTATCTAAAGGTATTGCACTAGAAAAACACTCAAAGTGGTCTCATGTAAAGTCAAGATGTGTTATACTCACCTAGGTACACATTTATTTACTTTAACCTAGTAATTTCATCTTTATGCATGACTAGATTAAAGGGTGGTGTAAATAATAAAATTTAATTTGTATATCATCTTAGTCATGTATACTCTACAAATACCTATCAGAGATCTAGCCTATAGTTTTAGACCTTATTTATATTGAAAGGATTGCATTTTCCATATCATTATGCCTAACTTCTTATCTTACGGTCCAAACCTATCATTTATGATGACCCATATCTCCTACACTTTAAAAGTAAATCTTAAAAATTTATAGATATCCTTCACTATGAGTTTTAAATCCCCAGAAGCTTCCCATCCTAAAAAAAATTGCATCCCATATATGGACACTTACTTTGACATAAGTATCCAAATTATTATTAAGTATCTAGTCCTCAAATTTCATATAGTTTTTAAATATGCTGAATATTATGGGGTGGACTATTTTTCCTTTTTAATCCTACCATGAGATGTTTTAAAAAGGTGTGGTATAGATACAAATCTAAGCTTACTCATTATTCACCAAGAAAATACCAAGTACTTATTCAAGATTAATCAATCAATCATAAAATAGAGTTATATTACCCTATTCTTCCTTTTTTTCATATCAATCATAGGATAAATCATATTGTAGGTATTAAATACTCAAAAATTAGCCCATGAACAATATTTTTTAGTTTAAAAGATAGATCATTATATTCCCTTGCATATAGTATATTTCATCCTTGTGCACACACAAGCCAACATCCAAGGGAGAATTACATAAGCCAATAATATTTTGGAGTATTGGATAAGTAGGAAGATCTCATTGATAGAGGGATCCTTGAGGTTATCTCAACACCATGATCCCACTAACCTATTTTTGGCAAGGTACAAAGACTTAAGGTGAATAGCTAGGGTTTGATCCATACACAATCATCGACAACTTATGTGTGTGAAAAAAATAAATAAAGATAAAGGTGTTAAAAAACTATAAATATATAAGTGGTAACTTCATAATATTGTGAATATTATGCACATGACATTTGAATTGAGATCAAGATATAAGCATTGATGAAAGTGTCCACAATTCGATGTAATTATCTAAGTCTATAAAAATAATATTTTGAAAATGTGATGACTAGATCTTGATCTTGTCCTTACCTATTTCCACTTGTGTAATTATTAGATATTCATTCATATTTTTAGATAAGCTAAGTATTATCTCTTCTTATTTTTTATGCAATTAAATTATTATTTTAAGTGTACTTTTTATATTTATCACAACTCAACATTTTAATTCAAAATACTCATTTATCCAAGTTTTGAATTAATTGGCCTATTATATAATAGTTTTATTCATTCTTGTGCATATGATATTCTACCCCTTTAAACCTACACATATTATAAAAGGGTTAAACAAACCTTTTGTAGTTATATTTTTTACTTTTTTATCTTTTAGTTATTTATTGATAAATTATGCATTTTCCTTACATATCTATTTCTATAAGTTATTTTCATGAAATAAAATCAAATTTAAAATCTTGGAAAGATATAATTATTTAGTACTAACATGTTTTTCCACAAAAAAATCAAATGTTCTCTTATTTTTAGGTCCACATTTTATTTTGGACATTGGGTGCCTATCACCATCTATTATTCATGTAACTTCTTTTTAATATAAACAATGTATACGAAGGTACATATTTACAATTTATTTCATTTCCCTTATTTTTCAATTTTTGATGAATTTAAATATCTCATTTATTATGCTATTATTTTATTTCCCAAAGCACCATCTTGTGTTACACTAGTGACATGTGATGAGCTTCAAGTGGGGCATATATATAGACAATATTTTTAAAAATTCATCATTTAATAATGATCAATATATTACAAAAAGCTATTAAATTTAAATTTATCTAAGTGAACACCTTAAAGGGTGCACTAGGAAATGGGTGGATAGGTTTTTGGTGCTTTACAAGAGATATTATTGCTTATGTATCATTCTTATATCCATTCTATATTCCCTAGATTTTATTACATAATTTATCTCTTTAAATATTGCATCTTATTACTATATTTGGATATATAATTCACTATTATGTTAACCAAATTTATGCAGTTTTAACCATCATTTTTACCTTTCTAACTAAATTGATTAGATCAATTTAGTTATGAATGTTTTGGTACAAACTTCACAACTAGGTTGTCCTAGATGACATATTTCAAGGTTAGTCAACCCATTCAAGGATAAATTGAGTTTTTTGATATTATAATATTATTTGAGATGGATTATGATCATTCACCATTATAAATACAATTTACCATTTCAATTTAATAGATAGGAATAATCATTTTCAATTTATGTTGCTAACACTTATCCCTGAAGTATATATTTGGAGGACTTATTGCTTAGATATTATCTTATATGTAAAACTTATCTTGTGGTAACTTAAATGAAATATTAGGATCCCTATCTATTGATTCATCCTTTTATATCCTTATAATAAAAAAAATATCTTGCAAAGTGCCATTAGTCAAGGGGGAGATTAAGGCTTGACATGTCTTTATCAAGGTAAGTATATTTTAACCCTATATCTTGCATTTGGTAGATAGTGTTTAACTCTAAATTAGATTAAGGAATAATTACTTGGGTAGATGGGGTTAAGGATATATAAATTATAGTACACAAGGTTGAATATTCAATCTACAATGGCATAATTAATGAGTTAAACACATGTACCATATGTTGAATTTATAAAATCGAGATAGGATATTGATATAAAGTAAAGGTATGATAGATATATAAATGAAATAAAAGAGATTAATTAATCATTTATAATGATAACATAGTGATGAATATGGTACAATTATAAAGTATTAATGAAGATAGTTCCAAATCAGTTGTTAGATTATGGATCTAGTGTCTTTGGCTCTCTAGATAGGTACATCATCCTATGATAGTTGCATCGATGCTAGTATGTATGTTAGATGTTAGTGTATTATAAAAAATATCTACTCATATAGGATGCAACCACCTAAATGCTTTTGGTTTTGGATTCACCTTCACTTTTTTGTATTCAAATATGGGTCATGGACTATCACTCCTGGTGAAATGGTAAAACCCTAGCTTTCTATCTTCAATGTGACCTTAGGGAAAAATGAATTAGCGATCACATGGTGTTGATATGACCCAAAATGACCCTATTTTAAAATGGAAATACATACATAGCTAATACTATATAATAAGGCCTCAGACTCATGTAGTTCTCCCCTACATGTTGGATTATGTGTGAATCATGCAATGTGTGTAAATTAATTATAAGAGTGACTTAAATTATAACTTAGAAAATATGACCTCATGAATTATAATTTATTAATTTAGGAATATAGTTTGGTTTTAACTTTTATTGATATTAGGATAGTTTAGAATAGGAAAATGTTTGGTAACTTAAGTGCTCTTTTGGTGTAATTACTACATGAATAATAAATGTGGCTTGATATTATATTTATACAAATCCTATCAAGAGATAACTCACATTAAATCACTTATGATTATTATGATATGTTTCAATTGTAAATTAGATGATTTTATGAAACTAGACACTTGTATCAGGTTAGGACAATAATGTCAATGTTACTGTTTGTCCTAAATGTTAGTGTCTAGGGAGAATGAGAGTAAGCATGGGCTCAAAACTCATATAAGTGTAAGATAAGTAAATTTTAAAAATTATGGACAAGATGGGATGTCTATGTCATCAATATAAGGTTATTCAGACCAATATATATGCCAAGGGGCATAAGATAGATCAAATTCAAGGCTTTCATAAGTAAGGCATGTGTATAACTAAGCAAAATGACCAAGGTTTGGGTTTTCCAAGTGTATAAGATTGAGGTGTGACATAATCATAAAATATCATCTGAATTTTCCCCCATATAGTATAATAATTAAATTTATATTTTGAATTAAATTAATATGTATATGGGTGTGTATACACATGATGTAGATGATGATCAACCCTTTACCAACTCCTTCACTGCTTGATGTTCCCTCTCTAGACCAAGGTTCATATGGTCAATTTAGGATTCATAAACTATTCATATATATTATGGATATAAATTTAATTCACATTATATTTAAGGTATCTTTAAACTTATTATACCATTGGTAATACCCTGCTCCACCTATTTCTCAACCTTGGAAACTTTCTCTTTTATTACAGTCAATTCTAGTAGCTTGAAAAAAAATTACCAATATCAGATACCATATATCTATTTTAATCTCACCATGTAATTTCAAGATCAAACTCTAATTTTAAACCATTACTTTCATCTCTTTATAGGCCACTGTTAGGCCTAATCTACTCCAAACTACACATAGGTACCTGTAAAGCATACAAAACAACACCCATTCATTTAAAAACTATAATAATCTATTTTTATACCTTTATTTCCATAAAATTGTTTTTTTTTAGGATTTTCATTAGTCAAAATTCATATAAAAGGCATTTGAAGGTGAAACCCTAGATCAGGGTTTCCTAGCTCTATTTGAACTCAAGAGCCTTCAAATTGATGTTTTATGAACTAGGACTCATTTCCTTGTCCTATTAAGGTTTATTAATATTTTTACAAATTAAATTAAAATATTCCAAGATTTTTTTATTTTCTAATATTCATTCAACTAAATTTTTACCACATTCTTTGCACACACAGAATGCACAGTCACTTCCTTAAGGGTTTGTAAGTATTCTCAAAAGGATTGTTTGATCACAAGCATGTTTTAAAAACTATGAAAATTTTATAATTATAAATTACCAATAAAATACCTCATACCATAATTATATATGAACAAAACTTCCTTTGTTTCACTTCTTTATGACATTCTTGACTAGGCTAAGCACATAGTCACATTCTACAGGTTATAGGGGTAAGTTCTTTGAATAAAGCCTTCCAAGATGGATATCCAACCAAAAAATAGGTTTGGAAAAGGTATATAACAAAAAATTACATATATTAATTAATAATAATCTATTAAAAAAAATTTACTATCCCACTGTCACACTTTGAGGATTCCCTGTCTGCACATGCACAATTCCTACAGAACTGTGTTGTTCTCCAAATCAAACCACATGAAACTTGATAAAGGAATTATCAAAAACACATTATAAAACATGGAAAAATTTAACCAAAATAAAAACAATAATAATAAACACATCATAATGAGCCTTCTTTTATTGAAAAATTATAATGTAGTTATCATTTAATGTGAAGACACAAGAAATAAGGTTATATTCACAAAAAAATAGAATTATCTTCAAATTATCAAAACTATGAGGGTTTCATTATCATCTTCTTGGGTATCATACCTTCCTATTTCAAATAAAAAATAATAAATTTATTTATAACCAAAACTTTCATAATTAATATCTGTCATAACTACCTCAAGTACCTCTTAATGGTCATCACAAGTAAGTTTACACCTTGCAAAAACTTCGAGGGGGGTGCTTCCATACAAGTGTGACTGATGATTAGGTCTATAGTATTTTTTTTTTATTTATTTAACACTTTATATTCATTTTAAAACTTTATGACTTCTAAACCACTTTCTACACTACCCTTTCTAAGCCAAGATATTCAAAAATTCAAATTGTTTGATTTGGTAGGAAATCTCCCATTTGAATTACTGACCTTCCTAGACACTCCTAATCATTTGGAAAGCATTACATAATGCATTTTCAGACTCTTCACACTATTAAAATATCCTAAACAATTCTATTGACTCTTTATTCATTTGAATTAGACAAAACTTGCAATCATCTTGTTTCTATGAGTGATGTCCTTATATCATACTCCCAAGGGGAAAATAAAATGAAATTCATAGAGATTTTTCTATCCATAAACCTTTCCATATTAATATTTATGTCTCCAATGTCATTATATTTATTCCTTAAAGTGTCTTCAATGAGACATGGTTTCTCAAACTTGACATGCTATTGGTTTCAAGTCTTTTCATCCTCTTGCTTGTTCAGGATGCATCTTGCCTTAGCTAAATTGATTTGCCTAACCTGACCCTATTTTAGCCACTTTCCTTATTATTTTAAAACTTATTGCTTCTTATAAAACATTGAAAATTATTGAAAAACTTATACCATTATGCAATTCTTGCTCATATGCATGACTAGAACTATGAAATTGAACTCTTAACCTGATATGATCCGAATGTTTCTTCTTCTTTTTTCTCTAATTCCAATAATGATTTTTATGCTTTATTTTATTGACTAGTAATATTTATCTCTTTTTCATTGGTTGTCTTATTTCAATCTCAAATAAATATTCTAAGGGCAAGAGAGAACAACATAAACTATCACCTTATTCAAAATGGTTTACCTCATTATATGTATGCATTTCTTGACACCTTTCTACCCTATATACACATTCCTACAACTTGAAAGAGGAATAAAACTTTTCTATATTGTCACCACCTTGTCAAATTTAGATATTTCAACTTGTACCTTTTCTCTAGTTAGTTCTTAAAATTTAATTTTCTCATCTTTCATCCAAATCACTCCTACTCTCCTTTAAACAGCTACTACAACCTTGCATATTTTTCCCAATGCTTCAAATTGTGACTCCACTTGCATGAATAAATTTTGAACATAAATTCCAAGATAGTCCTTCATTCCTTCATCTATTGTACATGATATTTATATATGTATAAAATACCATGATCATGCTTTAAATAAATACATAAATCCATGTTCCACTCCTTGAGGTGTTCCAATTGTTTAAAATCCATTATGGCTAAGTATTCCATCATTTTGACACTATGATGGTTAAGGTTTATTATCCTCACTATCCCCTTAAACTCATATGGTTCACTCAAACTACATTGATCTTGGCTTATGACACCTTGTCTAGATATTACTTTTTTTAACAACAAGCAATGTATTTTTCTATTCAAATAAATGTATAAGGACTATAGGTCTCTAGTTACATCCCTTATCCCATAATTCAATGCATTATTAATTCTTAATAGTCCACTAAATATAGCTTCCAATGCTTTACATGCCTTTGTCCTAGTGTCTTGATATTGTCTTTTAAAGTCAACTTGGAACATTCTCCTTGTTTTTTCTTTGGACATGATGACCTTATCACACCTTGAAACTTGACCAACCTAAAAATCATTACCATATTATTTCATTTTTAAATGCCTATCTTGATTAGGAATCCTACACCTATCACCTTTATACTTTGCATACTTTATACTAGGAAAATAATTAGCACAATAAGTGTGAGTTTTAAAAGTTCACATGAATATACCTTAAGCATCTTCTTATTCTTTATCATACAAGTTTAGTTCTTTGAAAATCCTTTCATACCCTCTTCTTATCTTCATAGCTTGTTATTGACCTTCTTGCTACCCATCTTCTTGTTTTGGTCTCCTACTTTATTAACACTTCTCACTTGTAAGATCACTCTTACTCACACATAAGAATACAAAGTCTATAATTATATTTAATCTTATTTGAGTTCTACATACCTTCTTCCACTTAATTTTTGCTTTCTCCTTGACCTTATATGGAGTTTATTCACATAGTATGCTCTAACTACTCCTTTTGACTACCACATCATATTTGAATTATCATGTTTGTTGTCATAATATTTGAAATTCTCATTGTCATAATATCTCTTTTCCTTCTTCACATGGAGTTATAATGACTCTTGAGCTTGCATTTTTGTCTCTACCTTGTCTTCAATATTTATCTTCAATGGCAAGTTAAAAATATCCAAACATATTACATATTTTTCCATCTCACCTTATTCCTTCATATTTTTTTACTCTTTGGATAGGGTTATCTCTCCTTGTTCTTCATTTCTTGATGATTCTTAGGCTATATAGGATCAACCTTATATTCTTTAACCATAATCACCCTTAGCTTATTTGACTCTAAGAATTGCTTGGTGGATACCTTTGTATAACCTATATACACATCATAAAACATATTGTTAATATAAAAATTTGGAGCCTTCATGGACAACTCTTGTGTTTCCTTTTTGGACACTTCATTATCCAACTTCCTCGCTTGTTTAGTGTCATTGTCAAGACACTTCTCATTTATCTCATTTTTATTTTCTCCCCCTTTTCTTTTAGTACACTGACTACCTTCTTGGTTTTTTAACCCTTCATTCTTACATTTCATGCTAGCTACCAATGCCTTCTCATAAAGACCACTTCCTTTATCCAACCAAGTGATCTTATCCAAAAATCTACTCTCTTGTTGGTTATCTTCCATGTCCAACTTTGTGGACTATTTTTTCTCCATACTAACCATCTCAAGACAAACTATATTCTCTTCCTTCTTAGGTGATTTTATCAAACTCATACACTCAAATATATTACCAAAGTATTGTTTGGTTTCCATCAACATCACTGATGCTTCGACTCTATCATCATCACCTTTTAAAAGTATAAGTATATGTATCAACTCTTCTTTCTTTATATTGTAAGTATTTATTTACCCATCATGAACAACCTTCCTATCAAATTTCCATGGCCTCCCTAGAAAAAAATGCCAAACATCGATGGGCATTATATCACATAAAAATATGTCCTTATATCTACTTCTATTAAATTCAACCCAACTTTGTTCACTTACCATGATTTGATGTCATTATTGAACCCATGTTACCTTATAAGGATGTGGATTTGGAATCCTCTTCAAACCTAGATTTTGTACCATCTCCAAAGACACTATATTATCTTTACATCCTCTATAAATAACCACATTATAACACTTTCCTTTTGTTTTACACCTAATTCTAAACAAACTTTTACTCTAAATTGGTTCTTATACTTGTCCTTTCTACTACAACAAGACTCTTTTCATGAGCAAATATTATCATATCACTTGTCTCCTTTCTTCATTCAGTCCTCTTACATTCTATTGATCATCCCTACTAATGTATGATGGAAATTCCATTTCCCTATGTCATTTTTTTTAATGCCAACATTGACCTTGAAAATCTAGTCTTTGTATATTTATTAAGAAACTATCATTTTTTCTTACTCTATCAAATGCAAATGGCCTTTCCTCATATGCACGGTATTTTGGTCTCATGACCTCTTAAACTATTGCTACATGATTTTATGGCCTTTTTGCCTCTTATAATACTTATCCATGCTCTTCTCTAGCTGACCTTAGCTTCAAAGGTTCCTCTTGACCTTGTTCTCCTCCATTTGATTCCACATTTTCTATCTCTAAACTTTGCACTCTTTATTTAAGAGCATTCTCTATAACTTCCATTCTCACAATCAAAGGTGTAATCAGTTGTGTCATCTAACCCATCAAATACTCCACCATGTTATCTTGATCTTTATTTCCTCTATCTACCATTTGTTCCATGGGTCTTTATTCTTGGTTTCCTATGTTTTAGTTAAGTTATAAACACATAGTGTCCAATTTATTTTTTCCTTATAAAATCCTATCTTCTTTTCACCAATCACAAGTCACCCACCGCCAAGAGCAAACCTAATCTGATATTAAAATAATGTATAAGATGATAAAACCTTCACCAACTACTTCAATATTTTATGTTCCCTCTCTATACCAAGGTTCATATGGTCAATTTAGGATTCATAAATGCTTGATGTATTTTATGGTATCAAAGCCTTTGTTCTATGGGTCTTTATTCTTGGTTTCCTATCTTGTAGTTAAGTTCTAAGCATATGGTGTCTAATTTAATTTTGCCTTATAAAATAATATCATATTTTTACCAATAAAAAGTAACCCAACACTAATATCAAACCTGATTTAATGCCAAAATGATGTAGAGGAGGATCAACCCTTAACCAACTCCTTCACTATTTGATGTTCCCTCTCTAGACCAAGGTTCATATGGTCAATTTAGGATTCATAAATTATTGATATATCTTATGTATATTAATATCATTCACATGATTATTATGGTATATTTAAACCTATTATACCCTTATTAATACCCTTATCCACCTATTTCTCAACCTTGGTAACTTTATCTTTTGTTATAGTCAATTTTAATAGCCTTTTAAAGGCTAAATCTACATGTACGAATGTGTATAGTTGTACCTTGAAAAAAATACCAATCTCAGCTACCATCTATCTATTTTAAACTCATGATTAAATTTCAATATTAAACTCTAACTAGATACCATTCTTTTCATCTCTTTATAGGCCACTGTTAGACCTAATTAGGCCTACTCTGCTCGAAACTACACATAGGTGCCTATAAAGTATACAAAACAATACTAATTAATTTAAAAACTATAATAATACCTTTTCATACATTTATTTCCATTAAATTACATTTTTTTAGGCTTTTCATCAGTCACAATTCATACAAAAGGCATTTTAGAGTCAAAACCATATTAGGGTTTCCTAGCTCTTTTTGAACCCTATAGCCTTCAAATTGATGTTTTATGAATTATAAATAATTTACTTATACTTTTAAGGTTTATTAATATTGGTTCCAATTTCATTCACATATTAAAATCTTTGGCTCTTTTATAATATTCCTCCAACCATTTTTTTACCATGTTCTTTGTTCACACAGAATGCATAGTCACCTCCTTGGGGGTCTGTAAGTATTCTCAAGAGGATTTTTTTATTAAAAACAAGTTTTAAATGATTTTAAAGTTTTATAATGGTATATTAACACTAAAATAACCTCATAAATTTTTATTTATGCACAAAACTTCCTTTCTTCCACTTCTTTATGACATTCTTGACTAGACTGAGCACACAATCACGTTCTACAGGCTATAAGGGTAAGTTATTTGAATAAATCCTTCCAAGATGGATATAAAACATATGAATAGTGTTTAAAAAGGTATAAAACAAATTAAATTACATATATTCATCAATAATCAAATAGAAACAAAACTATGCTATCTCACATTCACACTTTTAGGATTCCCTATCTACACATGCATAATTCCTATAGAACTATGTTGTTCTCTAAATCAAACCACATTAAACATGATAAAGGAATTATCAATAAACAAATATAAAAAATGGAACAAACTCACCATAATCAAAACAATCATAATAAACACATCATAATGAGAATTCTTTCATTGAGAAATTATATTGCAGTCATCCTTCAATGTGAATACATAAGAAATAGGGTTATATTCATAGAAAAAAATTATCTTGAAATTATAAAAACTTGGAGGGTTTCATTATTGTATTCTTGGGTCTCAAACCTTATTTTAATACAATTTCATAAACTTATTTAAAACCAAAACTTTCATACCTTATATCTAGCATAACTACCTCAACTACCTCCTAATGGTCATCATAAGTAAGTTTGCACCTTACACAAACTTTAAGGGGGATGCTTCCATACATGTATGACCCATGATTATTTTTATAGGAATAAATTTTATTTAGTTCAAAATTTCTATTAATTTTAAAATTTTATGACTTTTAAACCATTTTCTACACTATCCTATCTAAGCCAATATATTTAAAAATTCAAAATTTTCAATTTGGTGGGAAAACTCCCATTTGAATTCTTGGCCTTAATAGACACTCCTAATCATGTAAAAAACATTACATAGTGAATTTTAGACTCCTAACACTATTACCACCCCTTAAACAAGTATATTTATTCTCTATTCACTTTAATTAGATAAAACATATAATCATCGTGTTACCATGAGTGATGCCCCTGCATTAACACACCTTGAATTTGCTTGAGTTGAATTTGAGTAATTTATTAGAGTTGGATTTGAGTTATTTTTTGGTGACTAAATTTTAACCAAGAGAATGTCATAGTGTATAATTAGTGCATAAAATCTAGGTTAAAAGTACTTTAAACAGATTGAAATTGAAAGAGCAAGGTTTAGGAGTACACCTATGTGGAGATGTAACCAACTTGTCAATTGGAAAGTTTTTTTAACAAAATATGTATCATTGTAAGGCTCTAAAATTGAGATTAAGATAAATGTAGATAAATATTTAAAGTTCATATATCTAAGGATATATGTGTGTGTGTGTGTGTGTGTGTAGATATATATATATATATATATATATATATATATATATATATATATATATATATATATATATATATATATATATATATATATATAGAAATATATTAGAATTCCCATGCCCCCAACATTAGATTAAAAGTGAGTTTTCACCTAAAAGTTTTTATTTGATCATTTGTGAACTTTTATAATTCTCTCTCTCTCTCTCTCTATATATATATATATATAGACACACACATACATACACACACACTTGTGTGTGTATACACACACACACACACACATATATATGTGTGTGTGTGTGTGTGTGTGTGTGTGTGTGTGTGTGTGTGTGTGTGTGTGTGTGTGTGTGTGTGTGTGTGTGTGTGTGTATGTGTGTGTGTGTGTGTGTGTGTGTGTGTGTGTGTGTGTGTGTGTGTGTGTGTGTGTGTGTGTGTGTGTGTGTGTGTGTGTGTGTGTGTGTGTGTGTGTGTGTGTGTGTGTGTGTGTATACACACACACATACATACACACACACACATGTGTGTGTGTATACACATAAATACGTATAATTCTCTCTCTCTCTCTCTATATATATATATATATATATATAGACACACACATACATACACACACACTTGTGTGTGTATACACACACACACACACACACATATATATATGTGTGTGTGTGTGTGTGTGTGTGTGTGTGTGTGTGTGTGTGTGTGTGTGTGTGTGTGTGTGTGTGTGTGTGTGTGTGTGTGTGTGTGTGTGTGTGTGTGTGTGTGTGTGTGTGTGTGTGTGTATGTATGTGTGTGTGTATACACACACACACACACACACACACACACACACACACACACACACACACACACACACACACACACACACACACACACACACACACACACACACACACACACACACATATATATATGTGTGTGTGTGTGTGTGTGTATACACACACAAGTGTGTGTGTATGTATGTGTGTGTCTATATATATATATATATATATATAGAGAGAGAGAGAGAGAGAATTATACGTATTTATGTGTATACACACACACATGTGTGTGTGTGTATGTATGTGTGTGTGTGTGTGTGTGTGTGTGTGTGTGTGTGTGTGTGTGTGTGTGTGTGTGTGTATGTATGTGTGTGTATACACACACACACACACACACACACACACACACACACACACACACACACACACACACACACACACACACACACACACACACACACACACACACACACACACACACACACACACACACACACACACACACACACACACACACCCACACACACACACACACACACACACACACATAGAGAGTGAGTGTGAGAGAGATATTGGAAGTCACGTGCCCCCAACTTTAGAGTAAAAGTGGGTTTCCACCTAAAAGTTTTTTTTTCTCTAATTTGTGTGACCCAATGATACTTATAACCTAGTGAGTTTAGATGATCAATTCCAAACTAAAAACTTGGAAAGATTGAGTGATGTAATCACCTCAACCATACCAAAAGTTGAACTGATTAATGTAGTATATTGGCTCACTAAATTTTTTAAAAGTTTTCAGGGTATAATACATGTAATAATTTTATAATGTAAGATTTATTTGTATTTTTTAATATTAAATACATATTGCATAACATGTGCACCTTATATATGTATCATGTTGAAACTATGTGTAACAATGGTACCATGTATAGAATGTTTCCACAAATATGTATCTAAATCATAAAGTTATGTACTTTGGGTAATTTAGAAAAACTTTGTAAGTGTGGAGGACATGCTTTCAAAACATTCCCCCACTATATATGGATACTTATAAAACTAATATAAGTACCAATGTGGAGGACATGTTTTGGAAACATGCCCCCACTATAATATAGAGATGATGAATACTGATTAGGTGTGGAGAAAGTGCTTCCAAAGCATGCCCCATAGAATCTATGAATTATAAGTACTATAATATATTAATGTGGGGAACATGTTTCCCAAACATGCCCCCACTAAATATAAAATTGTGAATGTGTGGAAGCCATGTCCATATGACATGCTCCCATTGAATCTGTAAACTGGTATAAGTACTTAAAACTAATAAAATGTGGATAACATGCTTCCAAAGTATGCAATAATTATTGTAATCCATGTCCATATGATATGCCAAAATTAAATTTGTAAACTCATATAATTATAGAATATTGAATAAATGTGGATAGTATGTTTCTAAAGCATGCCCCCTCTATAATCTAGAAACTATGAATGTGTGGAAACCATATCCATATTACATGCCCCTAATGACATTTGATAACTATGTAAAGTGTGGATAACATGCTTCTTGAACATGTCCCTAGTAATATGGCCCCCTTTTTAAGGTTAGTAAAAAATATTAACTAGAAGTTACCTCACCTCAAAAGGGTAAGACAATTGTAAAATTTGTGAATGTAACCATGTATCATATAGAAGGAAACATTTCTAGGTAAATGTATCGTTGAATTTTATATAACCAATTTGATCACATATAGGCCTAAGATTCTTGATAAAGAGCATGCAAACATTTATATAGTAATAGTATAAGATCAATAAGTAAATAAGCACAAACACAAGATCACCAAAAGCAAGTCAAAAGGTGATGGTCCAAAGAGATTGGAATAATGGGCATATTTAAATTTCACAAAATTTAATGGACATGAATTAGTAAAGTTTACACAAAATTAAGGAATGAAATATTTAAATTTAAATACAACAATAAATTACATAATCAAATGTCTAGGAAAATAAACATAGGCACATGGGCTGCATACAATGGAACATATTTAAATTCTTGAAAAAGTAATATCTATCATAGTGTATCACACTTAAAAATCTTGATAATTAATCATTTGGGTATGAATTTATCTTATTCAAGAGGATGCTCATATGGAATAATAGAAACTACAATTACCTGATTAGCATGAATATACTTAATACACCCATGTACTATATTAATTAATTCTAAAAGAGTGTGTATCCAATGTCATCCCAATAACATGTCAAAAATACTTGTATAAGGTATAAATAATAAAGTAAAAACCACATGTTTGGGACTGACCTATAAAGGTAGATCAATCTCGCTAGGAACCTTTTTAGAGACCCCATCAAATTCTCTAATTGATCTAGTAGAGGGGTGTGAATTGTGATTAGTATAACCCAAATGCGTAAGTAATAAAATGGTTCAAGCATTTTTAATTTTTCCATCATCAATCATAACACTATATTTGTGATGTTTATCAAGGTATGATTAAATTAATAGAGAATTAAGATTAGAGTCATCATCCTTAATTTCACTGTAATAAAAGGAAATGCTAGGTTTTAAAACCATAGGAGGTATATGTCTCATGTAAGTACCAATTAACATATCTAGTGGGTGTCCATAATATGATGGAGGAGGATGTGAATTATATGCCATTTTAAATTCTAGTTCCTTCTTGGAATGGTCTTTCAAATTATTATTAAATATTTTATTTTTATGGTGATCACCAAGTTTGAACTTGATTCCTTTAGAGGATCATGAAATGTAATTTATTGGTTATAGATGAGGTCATGGATCTTATGCTTCAAGGTAAAACATTTGTTCATATAATTCTCAAGGCCTTGGTGATACTAACAATAATAATTTACATCACTTCCTTTATTTATAGTTCTATTTACATCAACCTTTGTAGGAGGAGGGAGAGATATAAGATGATACTCTAGAAACCATAGGAGTTATGAAGTACGAGGCTTAAGTAAATCTATAAATTATCTCCTTGGTAAATTAGATAGGCCAAGATGATTAGGTTGTTGTTTAACTATGTTAACCATGGTTATTGTTTCCTTTTTAGGATTATGAGGTTTGAACCAATAACTTGGTTTAATTATAGTTTTTTTAATAGATGTAGATGCAAGTGGTGTTTTTTATACATACTTGAGCTTAATGAATGACATAATATTCATTTCATAGTCTCCTAGAATATGAAATAAGTCATTGAAAGATTGATTGTTTTTTAAAACTATGGACTCATGTAAATGAGAGAACAAAATTTACTTAAATATGTATTAAATCTCTTTATCTGTCATGGGATTGGTCATTTTGGCTAGCATTGTCTTATATCTCAAGACATTCACTGACTGGCTCATTGGTTCCTTGTTTGATCTTTATAATTTGAGCATTGGAAACATTTTTAGTAATGGTAATAGAAAAGTGTGCCAAAATTTGATTTGTAAGAGGTTTTAATGATTTGACATATTGGAGAGGTAATTTATAAAGCCACCTCAATATATAGTCCTTGAAATTCCTTGGAAATAATTTGGTCAAAATTTTATAATTTGAAGCATAATCAAGGAATGTTGCATAAAAGGATTGAAGATGTTATTTAGGATCACTCTTTCCATCATAAAATGTAAAATTAGGTGAAACAAATATAGTTGGAAAAGGTTTATAAAGTATAAGAGGGCTATGTAACACATCTTGTGAATCTATAACATGTGAATACTTTGAAGCCTTTTGTTCAATGTTTGTAACCATATCCTGCAAGGTCTTTACAACTTGATGGAGTGATTGAATTGTAGGTCCAATGGTATTTTTATTAGCAAGTTAAGTAGTCAACAAATGGGTTGGAAACATGTTTTGAGTATTAATAGTCATTGAAACTAGTATTTGTGATGAAATAATAGGTAAGTTCATAATAGATGTATCAATAGTAATTTATAAGAATAAATTTTGTAACACATAATATGTTCCCCCATTAGATGTATTAAGTTGTAATGTGTTTAAGGAGAGGGATGTATCCATTAATTTTTTTACATTTTTAACTTCAAGTATAGATTTTAAGATTTTACCAAGATCTTTAGGATTTTGTTAAATGTGATCACGAAAAATTACAATTTCATGCACTTGGCTATTGTCTACTTGGTCATTGTCATTTGTTTCCAAATTTTCATTATCAGAATCTTCTTCTATGATAACCCTATCATGCTTTTTTTCATTGTTAACATGGGCATCATCATGATCCAAAGTATGATATCCATTATTATTTTGAGACACCTTGGATGGGTTGAGGGTAAGCTTAATATGTTCAATAGACACACCCTAAAATATAGGGCTACACCTAGGTTGCATGTAAAATAATACCAATAGAAAATGAAAAAGTACATTAATCTTAAACCCTAATTGGTTTAAAATCCAAATAAGAAAAAAAATTACATTCATAGAGATCAAGTTCACTAAATGTTTAACCCTAAATTAGATTAAGAAATCCTTACTTGGGTAGATAGGGTAAGGATATATAAATGATAGGGAAAAAGGGTTAATATTAGATCTACAATAGGTTAGTTAATGTGCTAAACTTAGATGTACCATATATTGAATTTATAAAACTAAGATAAGCTATTAATAGAAAGTAAAACTAGATTAGATATATAAATGATACAAAAGAGAGTAAATAGTTGTTTTTTATGATAACATAGTGTTGGATCTAGTACAAGTAGAAATCAAGTAGGAATCATTTATAGATTAGTTGTCAGATTCTAGATCTAGTGCCTAAGGCTCTCTACATAGTTGTGTCATCCTAGGATAATTACATCGATGCTAGTGTCTTAGATTGATACTATTTTCCTATATAGAATGCATACTAAAGTAGGATGTGACCACCTATATTCTTCTAGGTTTAAATTCACCTTCATTCTAGTGCATTTAGATTTGGGTCATAAACTATTGCTCCTAGTGAAATAAAAAAACCCTAGCTTTTCATCTTTAATGTGACATTGAGAAAAAATAGGTTAGTGGACACATAGTGTTGATTTAACCCAAAATGAACCCAATGTTAAAGGGTGATGTTTAAAAATCTTATACTCTAAAGAGGGCTTAAAACTTATGTAGTTATCCCCTATATGTTAGATTGTGTGTGAATCATGCAATATGTGTATATCAAGTACAATAGTGACCTAGTTTATAAATTAGAAAATATGACATTATGACAAATCCTCTAGTACTTGAAAATTATATATGGGTTATTATTTTGAATGATATTAGGATAGGGTAGAATAAGAAAGATTTTATAACTTAAGTGGTTCTTGAGTGCTCTTTTGGTTTGATTGCTAGGTGAAGAATGAATGAGGGTGATATTATATATTTACCAATCTTATCAAGAGATAAATCACATTAAATCATTTATTCCAACCATAATGATATGTTTCATTTGAAAATTAGATGACTTTATGGCACTGAACACTTGCATCATGCTAAGATATTAATGTTGACACTACTATCTATTTCAAACATTAGTTTCTAGGGAGAAGGAGAGTATGCATGCAATTTTAACTTACATAGGTGTAAGATAAGTATATTTTAACTATTTGGGGAAAGATGGAATGTTTGTTTTTTCAATATAAGGCTGGTTAGAATATGAGATAGGGCCAAGGGCACAAAATAGAGTAGATGTGAGGCTTGTAGAAATAAGGCATGTGTATAACTAAGAGAAACACCTAGGGTATAATTTTACCAAGTATACATGATTGAGGTGATACATAAATATAAAATATCATATATAGATATAAGTTGCATAATCACTTGGTTGATGAATGTATATCTCCTTATTTAAACTTTTTCTACATTTGTACTTTGTATGGCTATAAGACTATTTGATATTTATATCTATCCATCTTAGGTAAGGTAGGTCCCTATTTGCCTTCCATGGTTCCTTATCCATTTTGATATGTTTTTAAATTTATTGATTATGATATTTAATTACAATGAAAATATATATATATATATATATATATGTGTGTGTGTGTGTGTGTGTGTGTGTGTGTATGTATATATATATGTATATATGTATACACACACACACATATATATATATGTATGTATATGTATATATACATACATACATACATACATATATATATATATATATATATATATATATGTATATACACATACATACACACACACACACACACACACACACACACATATATATGTAGGTATATATATATATATATGTACATATATATATATATATACATACATATATATATACATATACATATATATATATATGTATATGTATATATATATATATATATATGTATGTATATATATATATGTATGTATATATATATGTATGTATATATATATGTATATATATATATATATATGTATGTATGTATATATATATATATATATATATATATATATATATATATATATGTATGTATGTATATGTATATATATATATATATACATATATATATATATATATATATATATATATATATATATATATATATATATATATATATATATATATATATATATGTTGATTATCTAGAGGCTTTATAAGCCTTTCTATTGGCATTATGTTTTAGGTGATCCTCATGATAGGTTTTTTGATCCATTTGGTCATATATCGATTCATTAAGTGTCAATGGGTTCTCTTTGATTTGCCTTCTCTGGGTCTGGATCTTTAAATAGGATAGTTTTAGGTCAATCCTAGCTCATTTCACACATACTCCCTTTTATCTTCCTACTAAAAATTACATAGAAAAAAAATCCCTATCGATAGACTCATATCAAATATTGAGACTAGTGATACAACTATTATAAAAAAAAAAATCATTAAATGAATTGATATGAATGTTAGGTTGTGGAGCTAAAAGCTTCACTGATGTAGAAATGGAGGAGGTTGTTGAGAGGTTGCTAAGTTGTAGAGTAACTGGCATCGATCTGATCAACCGACGTCGGTCATATCCAGTGCACAACAAATTGACATCAGTCATGGATCAGCTGATGTCGGTCATCTCTAGCCAGATAGGGACTGACATCAATCCCCTGTGTGGTTCTGAAACTATCAGTTGCATAAACAGTTAGTTAACGAACCAATTATTTGCATGTAAAAGGCTATTTTTAGTCTTGGAGCTATGGATCTAATTATTGTAATTAGGTGTCTAATTATTGTTTGCATGAGATCTATATAATAGAACCATGGGCTGTATTTTAATTTTTTCTAGTTGAGTTGAGCAAGGTTAGCTCCTTCAGAGGGAAGAGAGCAAGGTGTGTTCCTCCAAGTTCCATAGGGGTGCCGAGTGTGTATGATCAAGTAGAGCTGTAGGTTGTGCAAGTTCTAGTAGAAGATCCATTGGGGTACTAGTTGAAGAATCATAAGGAATTGGTGAGGCAAGGATAAGGGTTCTTTAGGGTGTAGAGAGATCTACATGGTAAGTAAGATCATTGATTTTTAGGTGTGTGTGTGTGTGTGTCAGGTCAAAGGTGATTTGCGGGGCAACAAGATCAAAGGTGACAACAACATAACAGGGAGCAAGATCAGGGAGATCTACTTGGAGTACATTGAGTACTTGGAGTGTGTGCAGCACTTGTGGAGTGTGTGGAGGACTTGTGTACTGGCAATAGTGATACTAATTGGTGGTACTAGCAGTAGTGACATTGCCTGGTTGGAGGTGAACACCAACTCTGTGTTTGAGTTGTGTGTTGGGACCGTAAGAGAGAGAGTGAGCTCTTGAAGAGATTTACTGTTTATGCCCTAGAGGTGTGGGAGCCCTAGAGGTGTGTAAAGAAGAATACTGTGGCATCTTCTTTGTTGTATTTCCTTCTAGAAGCGTATTAATACAATTGGGTATTGTCTCTCATATTCTATGTTATTTCTGAATTCTAATTACATATTACTTCTGGTTTAATTTCACATATTAAGTTGCTTGTACATGGTAATCAATGGTGCTTCCTAGATCCTAATAGTGGAGTCAGATCATGTTTGTTGTTCTAGATTCTTGACAAGTGGTATCAGAGCATGTTTGTTGTTTTAGGTGCCTGACATAGTTGGTATCAGAGCTAAGGTTGTAGGGAGTAGGTTTGTGTTGGATTATAGGTCACTCTCAGGGGTTTCTAATTGAGTGGGAGTATAACAATGGAAAAAGAAAGTAAGCTAAGAATGGAGGAATTGAAAATCATGAATGGTCGATTACGGTGTTATGGAAAGAAAGAGCAGGTAAAGAAATATTGTTGGTTGGTGGAAGATCAACATGAAGGAATTGAAGAAGTAGATGTTGTAGGTGTTGTTGCATAGGATGCTTTAGGATGTTCCTTGGATAAAGTAGAATCTTGGTTTATAGATTATATTGCCTCTTTCCATGTAGCCCCATATAGAGGGGTTGGTGAGCCTTGTCAAAGTATTGGCAAAGGGGAAGTGTTGCTAAAATTACAGGCAGCCAACACATGGTGTTGAAGAAGGTCATGCAAGTCCCAGTCTTGAAGATGTGGCTAATTTCTTCAAGGAATTTGGGTGATGAGAGATGCATAGGAACTCTCACAATAGATGCACTTGAATTAGCAGGTGGTAAGAAATTAGGTACTCTTTATCTACTTGCTTGTATTACTAATTTTTCTTCTGTTACAAGGACGTGGCTTTGTAGGCTTGGTCACATGAGCAAGAAGGAGATGTATGTTATTAAGAGGAAGTCAGATGTGTTTGATAGAATTAAGAACTAGAAAACCTTGGTGTTTATGGAGGAGATGACAGATAAAGATTAGTGGAGAAGGCTAAGTAACTCTGAGTAGGGCAATTTGGACAGGGTTTTGATCCAAAGAGAGCTCATGGGTAAAAAGTAATCACTCACAGGCAAACAGAGGTACCGATGTTAGTCATGGAAAACTAGCATTGAATAGACAGGTGCCAACATCAGTTATGTGCAGACAGGAAAAGTTGGTGGTGTTGAGCAGGTGGAGACTGACGTCAGTAGGATAACCGGCATCGGTGACCTAGACAGTCACATGGAACCAATGTCGGTCAGATGCAAACTGTCTGGTGACTGAGGTCGGTCACTGGAATGGATTTTGGGTAGACAGCAAGCTATCAAGGAGTCTCAAACACCCATGTGGAGGACTGAAAGGGTAAGTAAGCCTCAAATTCATTATTCCTCTTCTTTATACTTGTTGCTCACTACAGAGAAGGAAGGATCTAGGAAACAGTGGGAGCATGGCATGATTTATTTGGAGAAGAACCAAATGGGAGATTTGGTAAGTTTTTAGCCAAGATAAAAGCACTGAGAGATGAATGGATTCCTTGGTTAAAGAATAGAGAGAATGGACACATGAGATGGAAGGCCAGGTCATATGGTCTTGAGAAAGCTACAGGATAGTGGTACAGGTTTTGACAAGTGGATGACAAAGCAGGGCTTTAGTCAGTGTCATTGTAACCATTATGATTGTCTTACCAGGTGGATGATGGTTGCTACATTATCCTGTTACTGTATGTGGAGGATGAGCTTGTTGCAAGTTCAGACATATAGGGTTTTACTGAGCTAAAGGTAAGGTTAGTTCAGTGGTTTGCCATGAAGGATTTGGGAGCAGTAAAATTCTTTGGCATGAGAGACATGGAAGATCACATGTTGATTTTGTCTCCAATGGGAGCTGATGTGAATCAGGTGTTGGCAAGGTTCAATACATAGGATGTAGAATCGGAGCACACCAAGGGCTGGATAGTTTAGTGTCTGAAATCACATGAGGTCTGGTATAGACCTGAGTTTTCCCTAGTAGTGGGAGCTGTCAGAGAGTTAGGATCCAATTCAGGGAAGTGGGTTCTCAGGTATTTGAGAGAGACCAATAGTAGGTATACATGCTATGCAGGGTTAGGACTTCACTACATGGGTTTGTAGGTTTAGATGTGGCAGGTTACTTGGATGATAGGAGGTGCACCATAGGTTTTTTGGTGGGTGGTCTTCAGGATTGATCTTGAAGAGGGATACAAGCTAAGAAATATATTAGATGGTGTACAGGTATAGGTACAGTGCAACTATTTATCTCCAAGTGGGAGATTGTTAGGTTGTGGAGCTAAAAGCTTCACTAATGCAAACATGGAGGAGGTTGTTGAGAGGTTGCTGAGTTGTAGAGCAACCAGTGTCAGTCTGATCAATCGACGTTGGTCATATCCAATGCAGAGCAAACTGACATTAGTCATGGATCGATCAACGTCAGTCATCTCCAGCCAGATAGGGACTAATGTCGGTCCCCTGTGTGGTTCCAAAACTATCATTTGCATGAATAGTTAGTTAATGAACCAGTTGTTTGCATGTAAAAGGCTATTTTTAGTCTTAGAGCTGTGGATTTAATTATTGTAATTAGGTGTCTAATTATTTTTTGCATGAGATCTATATAATAGACTCATGGGTTGTATTGTAATTTGTTCTAGTTGAGTTGAGCAAGGTTAGCTCCTTCAGAGGGAAGAGAGCAAGGTGTGTTCTTCCTAGTTCCACAGGGGTGCCAAGTGTGTATGATCAAGTAGAGCTACAGGTTGTGCAAGTTTTGGTAGAAGATCCACCAGGGTACTGGTTGAAGAATCATCAGGAATTGGTGAGTTAAGGACAAGGGTTCTTCAGGGTGTAGAGAGATCTACATGGTAAGTAAGATCATTGATTTTAAGGTGTGTGTGTGTGTGTGTGTGTGTGTGTGTGTGTGTGTGTGTGTGTGTGTGTGTGTGTGTGTGTGTGCGTGTGTGTGTGTGCGTGCATGTGAGGTCAAAGGTGATCTACAGGGCTGCAGGGCAGTAGGATCAAAGGTGACAACAACATAACAGGAAGCAAGATCAAGGAGATCTACTTGGAGTACATTGAGTACTTGGAGTGCATGGAGCACTTGTGTACTAGCAGTAGTGATACTGACTAGTGGTACTGGCAGTAGTGATACTGACTAGTTGGAGGTGAACACTAACTCTGTGTTTGAGTTGTGTGTTGGGACCATAAGAGAGGGAGTGAGCTCTTGAAGAGATTTATTATTTATGCCCTAGAGGTGTGTAAGGAAGAATACTATGGCATCTTCTTTGTTGTATTTCCTTCTGGAAGAGTATTAATACAATTGGGTATTGTCTCTCATATTCTGTGTTATTTTTGAATTCTAGTTACTTGTTACTTTTGGTTTAATTCTGCATATTAAGTTGCTTATACATGGTAATCAATGGTGCTTCCTAGATCCTAACAGTGGAGTCAGAGCATGTTTGTTGTTCTAGATTCCTGACAATGAATCCACATCAGATTGATGATTTGTTATATATATCAAGATATGAATAAGAGAAAATATCCCAAGATTATATATTAGGTATTCATATCAATACTATCAGTACCATTCCCATGCTTGCACCTTTATTTCTATGACATCCACCAAAAATCACAAGGCATCACAATGAATTCAATATATTTTGATGCATATTCCTATATAGGGCACATTCAACCCATCTAGTTGGCTATGCACATCCCATTTCCAGCCTAACCTAATATATATTCCCTTGAGAAATTTGTTGTAGCTCTACCTACCAAAGTATTGCAATCATATCAAGGTGCATAAAAAACTAGCCATAACATGAATTTAAGTTCCTTGATTTACATGCCATTAGCTCCTAAGATATCAACCTAATATTTACCTAAAATATTTTTAGCTTCTAAGTTCCCATTATATGAAGGTAAATATGATCCTTAATAACATCATAGATAAATCCACATAACTTATTTTAATTATTCATATAACAATAATATTTTGACCAAATTATTTCCAAGAAGTCTCAAAGAATATTCATTAAGATGGTTTTATGGTCTCCCTCTTCAATCTATAATGTAATTCAACCCCTCGGCTAACCAATTCATAACATACTATTCCATCAATATTTTTGAGAAGTTATCCTATGTATAATTATATATCTAAGTTAAATCAAGGATCTAACAAACCAATCAATGACTATGTGCTCTGATATAAGACTATGAAAATGAAGATGACCAATTATATGACTAATAATAAATTCAATATATTATCAAACATATTTTACTACCACCACTCAATGAATCAATTATTTTCAAGAGATTCATAGCATCTAATGAGTTATGCCATATAGTGAGGGATAAATAAGTCAAGATCATTACTTTGAATAAACTTGAGTATAAATCAACTCTTGTGACTACCTCAAAAATGAAGTTTTAAAGAAAACCAGATTATAAGGTCAAAATGAGTGATACCAAGAATGAGGTGAAGGCTAAAATAAATGGAGTGTCACAACCTAAATATTAATTACAATTTATAGTTACACCAAAGAGGCAATTTTAAAAATTAATATAACTTCCCCATGTAATTATAAATAAGTTGTTATAGTGTAACCTTATCAAAATTCTTCCTCCACAAGAGTTCAATCCAAGATAACTTAGACTAATGAACTACAAGATAAATGCATATTATGAGTATTATAAAATTATAGGGCATTCAATGACTATATTCTTCAATTCAAGACACAAGATATATGATTTTATTGATAACAACATTATTAATTTTGTCATCCCTACAAATAAATCCTGACCACAACACAATGGAAATCAAAAAGCTTAATATTTTTAGTGACCCATTTCCTAAACATGAGTTAATAAATACCAAATAAAATGAATAGGTTCTTCATCCATATATCATTCATCCTACACTAATGACATATGGTCATGCACTATGTCAAGCCCAAGAAAACTAACATGATTAAAAACACACAAAAAAAAAACCATTTTTCTTCCGAAATTTCCAAAGCACATTCTAATCACTTGTACTACCAAAATTTGGCCAAATATATGTAAAAATATATGAAATGTGATGTAACATGTATACATGCCTAAATGAAACATATTAAAATATTTATGTGGTGGCATAGTAGTTTATGAAACCATGTCATCTCCACTCACTCAAATCAGAATGCAAGCTCTCGATAAGCTTAACACCCTCTTAGTTGACATAATAGGCCCTAGATCCCCAAGGTCCAAAAATCATTATAAACTAAGTTAAGGTGGGATCAAAAAACCACTAGTTTGAATGATTCTATCTAACTTTCATGGTGCTAAAATTGACTTTAGGTGATTCTAGCCAATCACAGGGTTTGGTTTGCACTTAAGTCATAATAAACATATACTTTATACTTAATTAAAAGTAATGTAAAGTGTTTAAAAAAAATAAAATTTCCCCCATACAACCTCCAAATGGGTCTAATATATTTTAATTAATCCCCCTAAGGATGGAATAACCAAATTCCACCATCGAAGATAATCATTCTCGATTATGAGATCAAGACAGAGTGTAAAAACCATAGGGATCCTTATGGGGTCCCATAAAGGTTTCTAACCCCTCATTTTAGTTTTAAACTTAGATTGGTAAAATGAGGAGGAAGCGTTGGAGAATGAGTTTTTTATATTCATCCCCCTCCACCTTCCTCTCCCATATATGACTACCATTAAGGGGGTCTCCAAGATTGTAGAACATTTTAGAATTATTTATTTTTCAAAATTATGACATGATACAAAGGTGTGTGGTTTATATTTTCAAATACCTAAATTGATATAAAGTCTTTGGGTGGTACTACACTCCTGTGGTTGTTGAAATAATGATTTGGGAGCTTCAAGCTTATTTATGGCCATTAATGGCTATCAAACTAGGTTTAAGGTAATATTATTTGTAAAACTTATTTTTAAGTTAATTTTTTTTTTAATTATGATATGGGACATAAATTTAATGGGTTCCCTTTGGGGTCAACCTTTTCTAGAGATCTAATAACTTTCACTAGTCAACAAGGTTAGAAAGTACCTCTACTTGAGAAAGAGTTTAGGTTTAGAAAATAATGTCATTCCAAGATTAAAAAAATATTTTCTTATAATAAAATAAAAAAATTTAATGGGGGGTCCATTTTGGGTTCCCCCACCTCTAAGTCTCCAATTAGCTATAATCAATTTTTGAAATCAATTATATTTCTAAGATAAAGTTTAGATTTTACATTTTCTTTGGTCACTAAACTTTATAAAATGAATAGTATTAAATTTCATATTTAATAAAATTAAATTTATATAATCAGTAAACTATTTAGTCATATTAAGTGGTGGTTAACTATTATTTACCACCAGGTTTCAAAGGAATGGTGCTAGGGAGTTTATCACATGGATTAATGCCATGCGGTTTCCCCAAACCTTTAAACAACTAGCCATATCCATACCATAGTAATTTCCACTATTCTAAACTACCAAATAGACCTTTGACCCTTAGAACCTATATATGTTTTTGTGTCATCACATGGGTGACTATTAGATAGGCAAAGGGGGTACCCTAGACAAAGGGTGTAGTTCCCTTATAAAAGGTCTACATAAAAAATAATTACCCTATAGATAGTATAATTTCATAAAGTCATAATAGGAAAAATTCAAGCCCTAAAATTATGAAATGGGTGGTGTTGGGTTTTAAAATTTGTTAATTTTATTATAAATTTATTTCAGGCCCAATTTGACCTTTTTTTCATGCCTAAAAATTATTTGAATTTGGTCAATTTTATTATGGAGTTTAGGTAGAATTAGTTGTTTTAACTTCAAAAAATTTTATCTTTCTTTCTATGATTCCAAACATTAATCTATGAATTCTAAATATTTCTTGAATATTATAATTTATGAATAATTTGTTTTGTAGCTTTAATTAATATTAATTATATATACAAACTATATAACTAAAATAGCCTCTTTAGGGCATATATAGGAACAAGGAAATGAAATCACGTAAGCCTAACTTTTCACATTTATTTGTAAAACTAAATATATACCATTGAATTATGTTTCATGATAATTCGATTTCATTAATATTTATGCATTAAAATTCCATTCAAAATATATTTTTATTTATTTATTCTCTTTCAAAAATAACTACTACAAGGCAATAAACATGAAAAATCCTAACATTTACATAAAATTTCCTTCCATATCTTTTCAAAATAATTAGAACTGAATATTACATTATAATGTATTTTAAAATAGCCAATAACATTTTTTACAAATCATTACAAAAACATTGAAATACCAAGTCTTTAAGTATGCTCTGCATACAACCTATAATGCAAACTGAAAGAGAGGCTCTCCTCCCATTTATTATCCATCATAAGGTGACAACCCTAAACACCCCCAAGTGCATAAATCCCATCTCTAAGCATAATCAACATCAAGGGTATGAGGTAGGTCAAGGCTATCAAGATGAGATTTGTTTCATGGCTAGACCACTAAACTATACTACTCAACTAGAAAGATAATTATCAAATCTTCCACTAGAGACTTATATCACCCAAATAAAATAATTCAAGAATTTCAAAAACACCATTTCAAAATAAATAATATCAAATGTATCTACAAGAACATTTAAAAATAATAAGGCTCATCAAGGGATAATGATAACATAGGTATGTCTCCCTTTTATCCTATCACTTCTCTTGGCCATGGGAGGAATTTATCCTAGTAAACCATGCCAAAAAAATACATATGAGGGTAATGGAACCTAGTTACACTAGCCACTACCACTACACAAAATGGTCAAAAACAAGACAAGTACTTTAATTCAAATAGGTAGTCTAACAACATTAAAATGAATCAAGAAATGGATTTTAAAAAAATACAATCAAAATATGAGGGATGATGAATCTCCAAATCCCAAGTGGGAAATAAAATACCCATGGGGTCCATATTCATAAATATGGAAATAAAAGGTAAAAAGAGGGTACGATGAGTGGCCCTACACCATTTTAAAATAATAAAGTAAAAGGGATAAGCTTCTCTTTAAAAGTAATAACATAAGGAAAATAATACAAATTAATATAGAACATACCTTGGGTTATTTACTTGGGTAATCATAATATAATTCCTCTTAAAATGGTTGGGTTGGTTCACCTCCTTACATGATAAGGTATATTCCTTCTTCCCTTAGCTTTCATTTTATCCTCTAGATATCCTCCCACTTATCAAATTGAAAATAACAAAAATGTCTTCCAATGAAGTATTTACTTCCTTGTATAGGCAAGGTAGTCACATCCAAATTATTATGGGAAGGTGACATGCAACCTTCTCATTCCTTGGCTCTTGGTTTAAAAGTCCACACAAATATTAACTCCTCTTACAACCCCATGTGAGCAAGTAGAACAATATCATGCCTATTCAATTATCTTATTATCCCATACAATAAATGGACACATGGGTTGTCTTATTGTTTGATATAATCTCCAAAATGTCCTAATCCAGCCTATAGTCAATTGGAATCTTAAATATAAAACTATTTACCTTCAAATCAATTTATAGCTACTTTTAAACTTGGTTAAAGTTACCATCAAAGTTTTGGTCAAGATGAAAAACTATGTGGTTTAAATTTTTACTTTATTGAGTGATAATAGTGTTAAAGTAACTATTAAGATATATAACAATGAGTATGAATAGTTTCAAAGGGGTGAATATTATTATGAGTGGAAAGGAGGTCCATAGCTTATGACTAGGTCCACATACAACATTAGAATTGAGTTTATATTTCAATAAGTTAAGTAGTAACTATGACACTATATCTATGATGGAATCAAGATTAGTGTAGTACAACTTCCTTCATTGGATTTCCCTACCACCTACACATCAATTCACACATAAAATTCACTAATTTAGATAGCTAAAGTTTAATAATGTAAACAACATAAGTAGTCATAATCCATACAAAATGTATATGAACATATCCAATGGATAACTTATCAATTTTAATATACTCATGCCAATAAATTTAAAAATATATATAATTAGTCATATTCTTAAGAAACAATATCTATAATGGCACATAAATATAATAATCATCATAATGAACAACTAAAATAATGTAATTAATATAACATCATCACACATAAAATCCCCTAGCTCAAATACATCATAATAATAAAATCTCATGTCTCAATATATATAAATCACATCATAGTAGGAGGTGTGCACAACAAAAAAATTATAAAATCAATAACTTTGAAAATTATTGCCTTGCACAATATATACTATCATTAGTACAATCAATGATACTCTACCTTATTAGGACATGATTGCATTTGATATAGTGAGATAACTGGTGATGATTCAAAATTTCATGCATTATTCATATGTTCCTATATAGAGGAAAAAATTATATACAATGATATAATTGAAAATGGATCAAGTGAGAATGTATTAATCATGGCACTTTTCCAATCTCTTGGATACACATAACATGATTTTGAAGATACAATAAAATTTATAAAAGGATTATATGGGTAGAGACACAATACATTAAGACACATATAATTACATCTTTAGTTAAGATCATCCATATCATCCATGCCATTATTTTTACTATAGATTAATGGAGTATTCAACATGTTTTAAGGATGACCATGGATGCAAAGACTTTGTGTAGATCCATCCATAATATACTAATGCCTAAAATACATATACTACAATAAAGTGTTCATAGTCTTAAGAGTAGGATATGAGTATTCCCTATATTTAGTGATATCTCATCCTCCACCACCACCATCACCACCACAATTAGTTGAGACATATATTTAGGATAATTATTTATAGGTGTATGATACACATATTTAAGATAATTATTCAAATATGATTGACACACCTATTGAGTATCATAGTATATGATCAATTATTACACATATATAGGATCTAACTGTATAAAGTCACATCAAAGATTTTATAAGAGATCACATAGGGAACCATCTTATATATAACACAATCAATTATTACCATAAATATTTTAGTGTGTTTGAAAATGAAAAAAAAAATTATCCTCCTATTTCAAATTAGATACCATAGAGACATCATCCTTATACACCCATCAATCATACCCTAACTTACACAAACATTGAGCATGATAAACATGATATACCATGTGACCATATATAATATTATAACCCATCCCTTATTCATACATCTCACCCATGATAGATTATCTTCCAACACCCACCATAGTGACATCCATTACTCCTCCCCTTGAGTGCATCATTGGTTAGTATCGCTAGTTGTCAAATATTACAAAATTATAAAAAAAAAATGAAATAATTAAAAATGTGAAAACATTCAAATATTCAAAAAAATTACAAATTTAGGATCTAAGCATGACATTATGGCTATTTTACATTATTTATAATGTTATTTATCATGTGTTTATTAAATGTAATAATATTTACATGCACAAATGATTTTCATGATATCTGAGTTCTATGTATGACATATAGGTTACACATGGACATATAGATGTTGGTTTTCTCTCCACGTAGTGGCCACATAAGGGGAATCTTGTTCCTAAATTTTCACTATTATATGTTATATATTTACATAAACTTATACCATATTTAACCACTTATATTTCTTACACATGTATTTATAGTTACTCATTTCTTACACAATGACACTTGATATGCCATTTTATTATTAGATGACATTGATACATATGGATGGTGTCAACTAGTTACTTGTTATATGTTTCATTAATGGTGTTACTATTTTAAATGATAGATTACTTTTTTGTGACTATTGTGTGTGGTATTTAGCCTTGCTTGATGAAACATCCATTAATTCCTCTTTTTTGTGAAAATTTTATGCCATCATGCACATGACCTTTATCCTTGATTATTGTGGAATCTCATGTCCCTTATATGTGGCCCTTTGACCTATGTATGAAAACTAACACTTGAATTTGGTGAGATTACTGATGTTGAGGGGTGTCATGATGTATATCATGTACTATTACTATGTATTTATGTTCATATTAAATTATGTTGAATGTCTCATTGATATACATATCTAAACATGGAAATTACATTCCATATGGTACATACATGCCTTGATTGATACACACAATATTATGATGACATGATCTCCACATGATCAAATGATATTAAATGATGTTATATTTATACATGATATGATATAGTTAATTCTTGTTTTAAGATGAGTGACTTATAAGATACACCCCTCATCTCAAAAGAGGGGCACTATAGAATGATTTTATTATAGACTTTAGATTTCATCAATATGAATTATATTAGATTACATGTCCTATATATCTTAGATATTAAGATAGTTTATATATCATATGGTTTCATATACATGATAGACATTATCACATTGATATATTTAATTAAGGGGCATATGTATGATCATAATCATAACAGTAATAGGATCATAGTTTTAAATTTTCACATTCACATATATTTGGGATACAACTCTCGAATTTAGTTCACACATACATGACATAATATATTAGTTGGTACAGATTCAGGGGGAATGATATTGTTTCATGTATGTACACACAAAAACATAGGTATAATTAAATGGAAAATGGTGTTCATTCCACCTCACACGTATTGGATATGAAATCATGATGGGAAAATGGGCACGGTCCACTATTTTATTATCATGTATTATAATCTACATTAAGTGAAACTACACAATCATACCTACACACATGATGGGGGCATGAACATTGTGCATTATCATGTGATCATTATTTTATTTATTTAAATTGATAAAAATTTATCAAATTAGACTAAAACATTAAATTTAAATCTATAATCCATCCACAATGATTGATTAATTATGATAAAACCTTTCCTAATTAGTCCTCTCATTTACCTACATTGTGTTTAATTTTTGAGTTCAACCTTGCCTGATCGATTCTCTCTATCATTTTCTTGCATATTTATTTGGGTTACTACATTATATATTTATCCATATATTCATGAGTTTTGGGTCATGTTTCCCTCTTAACTATGGATCCTACATAGTTTTAAAGCAATTGCAGCACTATCACCCTAACTCTCAAATGATTAAATAAGGAAGAATTATCTCCATTAAGTTTCAAGGGGAAACATGTATTTCTCCAAGACTTGAGTGTTCTCTAACCCTCTCTTTTTAAATTTTCACTTTTAAATTTAATATTTAACATATGGACATTGACTAATCATTCTCATTATATATTACATGGGGAAAAACTATACATATGGATCCATATCTCAAAATTCAAAGTGTGTTTTACACATTCAAGTATATTTTATCCTTTTTCTTTAACAAATCCATTACTAAAAAGAAATGGCATATTTTTTAGCTATTAAAATATAGTTTTTAGTATTTTAAAATCACAATATTGACACACATTTACCATTCATGACTTGAGCACCCAAACAAGGTCCATTTTTGCCATTATCTCACAATTTCATCCTATCTTATGAGTCAACACTTCCATTCCTATTTTATATACCTAAAATAAGATTATTGTTTATTTCAAACCTATAAAATATTACACATGTATCTCTAAACTCTCATAGTAATCCACCTATATGTGATTCATTATTATGGTTATGATTTTAATCATTAGTCATTAATACCCACACTATTTGGAACCATTTTATTCTCACCAAAGATTAATTTATAAAATTAAACCCATCTTTAAGATCATCTTATAATCCTATAATTTGTGTGGCATGAGTAATTATTCAAATAGGTCACTATATTAAAAAATCAAATATTCATTAAAAATCTATATGGTATCTATTTGACACTCATCTATACACTATTGCAAATTAATCAAATCTACCCTAGTCTTCCAAATTTACATACATGTCACTAGGATCAGTCACAAGACAAGTCTTAATAACTCAAAATATATGTCAAATCAAGTATTTTAAGGTACCAATTCTAATCATTAGTTTCATACAAATAGTGAAGGAACAAAATTTCATAATCACACTAGGTGGGAGAACCATATGTGGCTTGATTCCCCTCATAATATTGGATACATAGGCAAAGTGAAAAAATCGATGAGGTTGATTGGGGTCAACTAGCCCCCATTAAAATTCCACCATTTTTGTATTTTTCATCCCTAATAATAATTTATAAGGTTAAAATTTAAAAGAAATTAATTTCTAAACCTACACTTATCATTAGAATTTGGGATTATAGATGTAGATGTAGTCATATAAAATGTCCAAATTGGTAGTTTGACTGTGGCTTGTGACACCCCATCTATAGGTCCTTTTTGCATGCTCATGAAACCCTTATAGGCTCCTTTTTACACATTACCAATCATCTATAACCTTCTAAATAGTCATTCCACCTTATCTAAATAGTATTCCCTATAGCAATTATGTTCCCCCAAGTCTTGAGCTTGTAGGATAGGAGCACGCCATTTGGACTATGTGTCAGGCACCAAAGTTTTCCATTTTTGGCACTCCTATCCTTATGAAATTTGATTCCCAATGGTCATTTTAATCTAGTCCTTATCCTTATTTAGGTAAGCCTAGCATGAATACATCTGAACCATGCTAGATTATTCCCTATAAAAGCCCACTCAAAGCTCATTTATAAGGAGGAGGTGACCAGACTTACAAAGTAAGAAAGAATATAAATGAAGAACTAATATAAACTTCCCTATAATTTTCACATAGTCACCCAACACACTTATAAACATATTAAAATCCTCATACCAATCCATATCTACCTCAAACACTATCAAATTGGCATTTTCATATGCATCACACTATTGCACAAAGCACACTAGGTGGGGGAACTACATATAGCTTGATCCCTCTTCAAACTATTGGTATGTAGGGATCATGCCCACACAAGGGGTTTGGATTACACATTTATTAAATATTACACACTAACCCCCCCTTTCTCAAGTGCCTCAAATATCATATTATCAAGAATGATAGAGGGTTAGGGTTTGAATATAAAATCAAATCCACAATGAATTATATCAATAACCAACACTTGATTTTTTATAAGCACACTCATACATGTATAAAATAACTACCCAAAAAAATTTAGGTCTCTATGATTAGTTTGGATAACAATGAAAAGAATGGAAAATAGTGTCAGACACTAAAGCATCCACTTTTTAGCATTATAGTCCTTTCACTGAACAAAATCTAGATTCAGGTTTATGATACCTTCCCAATTTTACATAGCCATTTAAACCTCTATATTAGCCATTTCAATCTATTTTATAGCTAAGTTATACTTTTTCCTATTTATTACTATTTTTAGAAAGGTGAAAAAGATAAATAGTTACACAAATCAAGATTTTATTTATTTCTACATTATGTACTGATTTATTAATCTAGACCCTTAACTAAAATAGGAATAAAAATCCATTATTCCCAAAAAAGTTAAATCATTTGGTGAACCTGACTTACTTTGTTTATGCACAAAGCCCTAGAAACCCTAGGGAAAATTCCTTGTTGATTTTAGGAGTAATTTTCTAATTTTTTTCCTACATATATAAATTATAATTTCACATTTAATTTTAAAAATTCACCTTAGTAATTTTAAAAATCATTTATTTGAAACCCTAGTAGAATATACTAGTTCCCTATGTTATTTAGGTATCACCTTACAAGTTAGTAAGTTGAGTATCCTTTTTATTCATATTCTAGTTTGTTGTTTCTAGGACTTTACATTTATTTTATTTAGTAATTTTCTTCCATCGTATTTTTCTTATTACAACTTATTGAAAAAAATTCAATCCACTTTCACTTTATTTTACTACTTTAACAATGGCCCAATATACCTACTTTGGTGAAATCTATAAGAGGAAACTTTAAGACCTTTTAACTAAAAATCCTAATCTATAAGATGATATACTTAAAATACTATAAGAAGAACAACACAAACCAAATAATGGTCAATCCTCTCAAGCCATAGAACATCTAATTGAAAATGACATTATAGGGGAAAATATGTCTCAATAAACCCCTATAGAAACCCAACCTTCATATGTGGCACCACCAATTATGGCTAGTACATCTTCACCTCCTAATGTGATTTCCCTTGTGCAAGAGATCAAATCTCTTCAATCCAAGGTACTACATCTTAAGCAAAGTGCCACTAAACCAACATAGGATTTGGACTCTTTTGCTCTAGTTTATATACCATTGGTATGCCATATTGATTTTACACCCTTGCCATGAGGTTTTTTTAAACCCAAGCTCACTCTATATGATGGAAAAGGTGATCAAGAGACACACTTGAGATATTTTCACACAACATGCTTGGACTATGTGACAAATGACTAGTTAGTAACCAAGCTATTTCTATGGAGTTTAAAGGACTATACTCTATAATGCTTCTATAGTCTATCAATTTAGTTGGTCAAAGAATTCAATCCTTTAACTAACATGTTCCTAGTTTATTTTAGCATTAACATATGTGATAAGGTTTCATATGCCCAAGTTACATAATATAAACAAAGGTCAAATGAGCATCTCACAAATTATGTTCTTAAATATAAGACTATCTTGGCTAAAATGGCTAGCCCCATGGTCGATCAATAATTACAAGATCTCTTCAAACAAAGTCTTCTACAAACTTTTCACGAGTCAATAATGTTCAAAAAGTTTTCTTCCTTCACTGAATTATGCCATGCACTAAAGGAAAGGGAAATAAAATTACTTTTAATGGGAAAACTCAAATACACAAGCATATCAAAAAAATAAGAGTAATAGTAAAGTCCCATACAAATTAAATGTTAATGATAGCAAAAGTCAAAATCAACCTATAGTCAATGTCACTTTAGAGCCCCCTCAATGAGTGGTTTTATTAGTGCCTCCTCAGTGAGCCTTTACCAATCTACCAATATTTTCAGCCAAAGTCTTACAATAGATATTATAATACAATGTCATATCTTTCCCTCCAATTTGGAAAGTTGATACAAAAAAGCTTCTTCCAACTACATTTTATGAATTTCACAAGGCACTAGGCCACACAACAAATAGATGCATCAATTTGTAATAAAAGATATAGGACTTGATAGATGGAAATCTTATTGATATTGGCACTCTAGTTGAGCCTCCTCGAGCAAAGCAAACACAAGACAAGGCTCTAGAAAATTTCTCAGGTCCTATTTCATAGCATTCTAAATAGGAAATAGAGGGTACATTAGGTGTTCACCATGCATATCATGCACATCCTTCACCAACTACATATTAGGCACCTTTAATTATGTCACATCCTTTGAGAAACATGATTAGTGTGTATAATTCTAGAGTTCTATCTAGAACTTTGATCTCTTTTTTAGAGTAGGATATGGGTAAAGATGATTTGGATTACTATGCACTCTTTATCAGAACCTACATTGATCACCATTTGATTTAAAATATTTTCATATTCAATGGATCTAGTGTGAACATGTGCACTATGACATTAATTTAGCATTTGGGATATTCAGAGTAAGATATCACCCTGATGGACATAGTTATCAGTGGATTAGGGGGCACTTACAAAGCTCATTAGGTGAGATTATACTTCCTTTATAGGTTGGTCTAGCACATGAGACCACACCAATTACTATTATTCTTAGTGAAGGATTATTTGACATGTTTCTTGGTCAACTATAGATCCAAAAACTTCATGCAGTACCTTCTATAGCTCATAGATGCATGAAATACATTCATGCTAATTAGGTTATTATAGATGGTGGAGTTTCATATGAGTTACCACTCCCCACTTCAGATCCATTTCCTAATATAAAGTCATCACTTTCATCTTTTCCACTAGTTATATCTCTTCCTTTAGCTAAAATTTAGACATAATCAATGCCTCCTTCACCAACATAGAGAATTCATACACTTCCACATAAGCCTCTCTTAGAGTGACCACTATACTAGTAATAGTTTCAAGACTCTAGATAGTTTCCATCTATAGTATTCACACCCAACGTAGTATCATTGAGGTTTCATCCCTATACACATAGATCATATTTTTAGAGAGATTATTCTACTACCAAATTGGCCCCTAAGAGCCCCATATTTTCATCCACTTCTCAAAATTATAGGGAGACCCCACAGTTAGTTTCCATTATAGATATTTTAGATAAATTACAACATACACAAATCTTAGAGTCACAGTCTTATCCCTTCCATTATGCTTCACAATCATACACAATCCCTCTCCTTGATACAAGACACCATGATAGGGAGTATCTTATGAGACTCATTAGTTAGTATCATTTCTTCTTAGTCTTTCTTGTATATAATTTCTCTACTTACTTTTACATAGTTTTTTTTGCTTTCTTGTACATAGTTTCCTTATGATTACTTTTACATAGCTTATTTAAAAATACCAAAAACAATACAATATTTCAAAATATCAAAAATAATATAACATGTAAAAATACAAAAACATTCAAATAACTCAAAACACCCAAAAAATCTTTTTAATTATATGCGTTATACGTGCTTTACATTTCTACTACATGCTAAACCTACATTTTATTATTCTATGTTACTATTTTTCAATTTATTTACATTATCATGCTTCACTTGATATTCTTTGAGTGTGTGTAGTGATACCTAGATCCTTGATTACTTCACTTTACCCATTGAGGGGGTATCCTACTTTTACATCTAAGACATACATTGACATATCTACCCACTAGAGGCATCTTCTACATGACTACACCATCTAGGTTATGTAATTCCTATACCACACACTCTAGTTTTCATGTTGATGTACATTAGTTACTAGCTTACATAGATTATTCTATCGACACTCACTAGTATATAGCACTTGTGTATTTCTTAGCCTACCTAGTTTTATACTACATGTTTTGCATAATTTTACTTCTTGATTTGATTAGTTAGATACAGTAGTATTTATATCATTTACGTGCCTTCCTTTATTTCTTTGAGTATCTAAATGTGATTGTATTTCTCAATTGTTATTTTGTTACTTGTGTGTTCCTTAGGATATTTACCAATGTCCTTTCCTTGTACTCTCGTATGTGCTTGTGGCCCTCGTGCCAATCTTGCTTGTTTACAATTATAATGTAAATGGGAATTTAAACATGCATTATATACTTGTTTTCCTAGTTTGATTGATATGTTCCCATGCCCCTTATTTTCTTGGACCCTTGGCCTCTTTTGTATGCTTCTTCCTTCTTGCTTCTTGCCTTATGTGCTTGCTTATTTGTTTGCTTCTCAATTGTTTACAATGCCATGATCCACATCATGCATTATCTTGCCTTCTTGGATGTCATAAAAGACATCATGCACTATCCCTCCTTGTTAACTAACCAAATTTCCATTTTTAGTTTAGTATAATGCACATGCTATTACATTGTTACATCTATCTAGGCATACCCCTATTGATCTAACAATCTCCAATACAAACTATGCTATATCTTGAGACATATTTTGGATTATCATTGCTATGTCATGTATTTAATAGCATAAGACACTTATAGGGCTCATTATTCTAAGGGAAGTCATTGTAGGGTCTTTATTCCAACCCTTAAAAGAGCGGGCAACAAATAGGGGTTTTGTCATAGAGATCAGAACCTTCTATCGATCAAAAATTAGTTTTTGAGAATACTCAAAACAAAAATTAGAATTAAAAACACATAAAATAGACCAAAATATAATTAAAAATATAGAATAATCATAAAAAATAGTAAAGGATAAGAATGCCATATTTGGACTATAGTACTGGACACCAAAGTGTTCACTTTTTGGCACTCTTATCCAAACAGTCAAAAGCCTAAATTTTCTAGAAATAGATAGAAAGGTAAGGTCAATTATAGTTTTATCAGCTATAGTTTAGTTTAGATTGGGAAATTTTAGTATATTTTTACTCAGATTATCTAGATATAAGGGCCATCATGCATGGTATGATAACTCTCACTTCTAGTTTTAGATTAGGTAGTTGGTACAACTTCTAGATCAAAATCCATGTTACAACCACCAATGATTGGGGGAAATGTGTATGGAAAATTTTCATTATTTTATTTCTATTTCATTGCATTACCTATTTATTCTCAAAAATTACGTGCCTTATTCCATTTATAGGTGGTTGGAATCATTTCATAGTGGCTTTTATATAAACCTAGTTCTTAATTTAAGAGTGGCTTTCATACAAGCCTAAATATCTACATTTTAGAGTGGCTAAGATTTGCCTAGTTCTAAATACACATTCAAATATCCACACCACATTATTAGATTATATATCATTCATGGGCTTCATGAGCCATCTCATACAACACATTCATATTAGTATCATTTGATAGTTCACACTTAGTGGGCAATGATGGAGTCATAGGACTAGATAGATTTTATATTCTTGAGCCACCTATATAGAGGGATTGGAAACATAGTAAAAACATTGATTAGCACATGCATGCTCACATAGATTCACTACATAGTGGGAAATAATGGAGCTAAAGGTCCAGCCTTTGTATTCTTGAACCACCCTCGAGGAACTGAGTACTTAGCTCCATTCATGATATTACTCTTGGTATAACACATATCCAACATCACTCAACATAAATCAAAATTACAATAGGTTTCATGTTGGTTCACATACCTGATGAGGTGTATTCATTTTTTTTCTTCCTCTCTCTTTTACCTAACCTTTGTATGTTCTTATTTTAGACATAGCTTGTCTAGTACGAGTTGATCTACTCCTTATTTTCTCTTACAAATTTATGCTTTATGTTTCACTCTCTAAACACACTCAACATCACACATATTCTTGGGTTTCACCCTTGCAGGTAAGTTTAGGTACACTTTTTATTTTTCCTTTATCCTTGTTTTTATTATTTTTGGGAAACTATTGTTTAGTTCCTAAATAATAAGGGGTCTGGAGTAAGGGGAAATTTTAATTTATTATGGAAAAATATAGATTTTTATAAACTAAATTACATGAGGAGAAGTAATGAACTTATCTAAAAGCTGACTAAAATAAATGACTCAGAGGCTTGAAATTGAGATGCAAGACTAGAGATACTATTTGGAATCTAGACTTGGACTTCATTTTTTGATTAGATAAGAGCATCAAAATTAGATAGGAGTGGCATCGACACTATAGTCCACCTTTTCCACTATTTTCCTTGGGATATAATATTTTTGGGTTTTCTTTACTAGGTTAGTGTGAGATTATGTACCAAAATTTGGAAATTGAAAGTCAATAGAGCTCACTATAGGTCTATTTTAATCTCTAAAACCCTATATTCATCTACACACATGTAAACAATAAATGTGTCAAAAGTAAAAGGGGAAAAATTAGGTTAGGGTAAGAATGATCACATGGTCTAGAACCCCTACTATCTTAATTACTTCCTACATTAACCCTCAAGCTAGTGTCTTAGATCTAATGTAGTTATCTCTTAAGTAACGTGCATAATCAACATGCATGATAGATTCAAGAATGACTTTTGCTTAGGCCCTTCCTTGATCAAGCATGCAAATCTATGTGTGATGCAAAATGTTAAGCTATAATATTGACTAATTGTTATTATGTCTAATGTGCCAAAGTAGTAAGTTCTACATATAAAATGCCTTGTGAAGTCTTTTATATAAGAGGCTCTTTATTTTAAATTTGGGAGCTTTATTTACATTTGGATGACATGAGAAAAATTAGGAACAAAGAAAAGAAAGGGGATAGGACCCATCAAGCAGAATAAATTGACCGTTAAGGCTCAAATTGACCTTGGACAAAATTTATAAAAACTAGACACCTTGGGTTTCAGTGCTATAGTCCAATCTCAGTGCTCTTGTCCTACAGGTCATAGATCAAGGGGATGGAAAAATCATAGAAAATATGACCTAGCTGAGGTGGAATGATAGTTTAAAAGGTTTGGGAAGATTGGAATAGGTAAAAAGGTGTCTAGGGCATGTAACATGATTGAGATGACTAAAATGAAAGGCCTAGCTAGATGTGAAAAATACTCATTCTCTAGTCAAACTATCCTATGAAAGGACTATGAAAAGATAAGATATGTGTGGCTGATTGACCAATTTAAGGTGTATACATTTTCCCCCCTTTTAATCTAGTGATGCAATGAAATGAATTATTATAGTAAAATAAAGAAAAAGAAATGCATACTTGAACCTACCTATATGGAGATAAGTGTGATGAAAAGGGTCCAACTCACTTCCTGCATAGGTAAGTCGATGAAAAGATGAATAGTGCCTAGATAAAGAAGGAATCCCTAAAATGGATGCCCCTATATAGAATCTAAAAGTGGAATCTATATAACATGGAGAAAGAAGGCAATGCTTTCCCCTATGCTAAATCTGACTAGAATGACAAATGCTTGAAGGTCTAAAACCAATGTTTTCCCTCTATTCCACATAAAATCATGTAGTCTAGAACATGTACATATAATATATATGTTATGAAGAGAAAAATATATCATGATCTCACTCTAGAAAATCTGAACTAGAACTAAGAAGTGTTTAGAGGCCCAAAACTAATGTCTGCCCTCTGTCTCACATAAACTCATGTAGTCTAGGTATGGGTAATGCTATGGACCAACCACTACTTATTATCGTATGGTCTAACTTGGTGACATCTTAGGTAAAATTAGGTGTAATCTAAAACTTTGGTAAACGTTTAAGAAGATAATGGCATGTCTTTTCCATTCTAATCCACATAATATTGGATGATGAATAATATGAACATTTGTGCCATGACCCCAAATCTAGTATGTGAATAATGTGTATGTATAATCTAATAATTTTTATAACCACATGTGATATGACCTATCATGTCATGATCTATGTGCAAAACTAGATATCAAAACATTGTGCTCTGTAGTATGCCTATAATTTGCTATTTAGTCTTATAACCATGTCATACTATATGAAGCTTTATGTGTGAGACATGTAGTAATGTACATGCCCTTAAATTTGATATCTAGGTCTGAATCTATAACAAAGTCACTATAAATCCATATAATCTGAACCACTATATATATATATATATATACATATATATATATATATACATATATATATATATACATATATATATATATATATATATATAAACTAAAGGTATATCACTCTAAATGTTTTGAGTAATGTTAAATAATCCATGTGATCTAAAGCACTATATATTTCAACCAATCTAAGTTTAATCTAATAATTTGAATACTAGGGGTGTAAAAACAATGTTGAGTGACCCATATAATTTGAATCATTATATATTTTGACCAATTTGATCTGAATCTGATAATCTGACTATTGGAGGTGTAAGAACCATGGTGTATCCATCTATGAGAGTAGATAGGTGTGTTGGGTAAGTGTATAAACAAGAATAGTAGGAATGATACCCCTTTTTGGGGAGAAGGATGGAATTGTTGATAGAGGAGGTTGAGCCAAAAGTGATGACTAGTGGCTTAATTCTAGGAACAAGGTTGGTATAGTTTTGAATTGATTTGAGAAGTTGATTAATTATTTAGACTGAGTTGTTGAAAGTTTGAATGAGCTTTAGGATTGGTGAAGACCAAGTTATGTATCTAGGCATAAGAGAGATATAAAGATGTGTGTGCCATGGTAGGTGAATGATTATAGTAATATATTAAGTTTTTTTTATATCGAAGGTGTTGTCATCATGATTTGTGGAATAAAATGGTTTGTAAAATGAAGCTATGAGATTGAAGCTATGGGAAAAATGGTATTTTGCTTTGAATGGAAAAGTTGTTTGATATAGGAAAATTAGATTAATTCTTGATTCATTTTCTCATTGATTATTTTGATATTTGGAGCTATAGATTAGGAGATATACTAAGGAGATGATCACCTAACATAACCCAATTTGATCAGTTGGCAGCCTAGGTGGAGGCTGGTGGGGAGGTTAACTTGGTAAGTAGCTAACACGCTTAATTTTTGCCTATTTAAAAGCTAGTTTTTGATGTTTTTTAACTATTTTTAAGTGTTTTTAGGATTTTTGACTAGTTTTAGTGCTGTTATCCCTCCTCCAACACTGTTATCTAGGATCCAAGGCTACTTTCTAGGTTTTAGTACTTCTTTCTAGTGTTTCTATCCTATACCCAACACTATTTTCCTAGAGGCTAGAGTTTGAGTTTTTGCTTAGTTTAATTACCATATTTTTGCTTGGTTGTTGATTTGGCATGATTAACTAATGTATATGATATATTTTGGTGCTTTTTTAGGGTAAGGTATAGATGAGATATTTTTGTAGAGGTCAAGTTATGGAGACACTAAGATTATTTCCTTTGTTAGATGATGAGAGAGTTGTGATGGATAGAGTAAGGTTGGGTCATGTGTGTGACCTAGGCCCAGTGTAGTGGGATAGGTATCTGATTACTACCTTATGTGAGATGTCAAATGCAAATACATGTACTTTTTGGATTCTTACTAGGGAGATTATGAATATTTTGGAGGATGTGTATCATATTTTATATTTACAAGTTAGTGGATGTCGGGTGATATCATAGGATGACATGGGTACAAATTGTATTACATATGCATCTTTTTATTTTTCTAGTGTGCCCTCAAGTATACATAGGAGAGGTAGTTATAGAGATATATTATTATTAGTTATTATCCAATCGAGTGTTCCACACCTATGGAAGTGGTTGGCTATGTTGTTGGCTTTATTTGTTGTTGTATATGGGAGTGGGGTGTTGATTTCATATAGGATGCATAGGATCATGTGTAGTATAGAGGTGTATGTAACCATGTACTAGTGGGGTAGGACTATGCTTGCCCACTTATATAGGGACCTATATAGGTTTACTTAGGAGGTATTCAATGGTGGTGTGAGAATGAATACTTTTTGACATTATTGGGATTATAAGCATATAGCAGTTGTGCAGTTGATAGGATTGTTGAGGGAGAGGTGGGAACCCCCACAGCTATATGGGGAGTAGTGGATGAGTTCATTGGCTATCTAGTATCTTTGTATAAATCACTATAGATTATTTTTAGATAGGTTTATGGCTGGGGATATCATATGGAGGCCCTATAGAGGATTCCATTGGTGGCCTGAAGATGGAGTGTAGTTATGGTATATGAGGGTTAGTTTTTGATTACATGACCAATAGGCTAGAGTGTATGAGTACTTTTAGTATGAGCATGTGACTAGATAGTTTTGGGTACCATAATATGTTCCCCCTATAACATGGGTGTGGTTGAGGAGTGCATAGGTACCAATGAGGGTAAAAGCTCATGGGAGGCCTACTGAGGTTGAGTTAGCACTGTTACCTTTGGATACATGAGATGTGGATATAGATATTCATAATGTAGATGATTTTGGATGTATAGAGGCATATACCACATGGTGGGTGAGGAATCAATGTGATCCTTTATATTCTATTGGTGGAGGTGATTCCATCGATTATGAGGACCCTACTCCAATCTAGATGATGGGAGGTATGCATTAATTATATTTGAATTATTATTTAATTTTGTGCATATTTTAGATCTTTTTTTTTAAATTTATGCATAACATAGTTTTTGTACTTTTACATATAGGTGGAGTGGAAGGTGCTCAATATGAAGCACCTACTAGGGGAGGAAGTGGAGATGATGGGTTTTTGGAGACCATCATCAAGTCTACACTTTGAGAGATTACATGACATGTTCTTGATGATGTTGTAGAGGAGGGTTTGATAGAGAAAATGATAGGTACAACTAGAATTTATGCTCATTTGTTTGATATGGATACTATAGCTACAATTGTATATGTTAAGGCAATGTGAGAGAGAGATGAGTTGAGAGCTGAGCAAGATAGGCATATGATGTCTCCACTTGATTATGGATAAGTGAGTATGTAGATTATAAATGAGTACATGGATTTATAGATGTGATATGTGGACCTATGTGAGGAGCATGGTTGGTTGTTGGAGTGAGATAGTCAATGTAAGAGGCATTCAAAAGCTTGAGGAGGTGTGGGGACATTGAGTGTGAGGATAGACTATGGGACTAGTACTAGAGGAGAGAATGACACTAAGAGTGAGGGAATGATACCCATTCATGATTGATTGTACTTGATATAGCATATATGTATTTTAAAACTTAGTTATATGTTTATGGATGTTGTTTAGATTTTAACTCATGCATATTATGTTATGGTATTTGAAATACATTATTAAATTTAGTACAATTTATTGATTAGAAGTAGTTAATCTTGTATTGATGTTGAAGGTTGTATATGCTTTGGTAAAATGGTACTTAGGATATGTGATCTGATTACTTTTGTTGATAATTGTGATGTTAGTCTATTGATTTTGAATTGTAATCATATGTAACCAAAAATTTGTTTGTTTTGGTAATTGGTAGACTACCTAGATAAATTTGACTTAGTTTGAGATTCATAAAGTAGGATTTGGATAAGTTGATTTGGTAAGATCTAGACTTTGATAGGTTATTTTTGGATATGGATAGTTATTAGGAATTTGGAATGTTAGTTGTTAGTATGTGGGGATATAAGATAACACACTGTGTGTATTTCTTCCCTCAGAGTGGCTCAAGAATATAAATGCTAGCTAGACCTTTGGATCCATCATTGCCCTGCTATGTAAATTTATGAAATGATGCTAGTATGAATGTGCATCATATAACTTTGTGTTATATTACTATCAAAACCTTATTTTCTAACTGAACAAGTGCCAATACTGCTCATGCCATGTAATAATATCCTATGTATCTAATATGATCTATTATGTACTAACTGTAGATAGACATGGAGATTATATAAAATTTAGATTTATTAGACATTTAATAGGAACTATGTCTATGAATAAGGCTTATTTATCCATAATCATATACCTTGTGGCCTCTACTAAGATGTGTATGATTAAGACATAAATTGAGATAGACTAAAACCTATGATGTAGGCTCATTTAATCTCAACTGTATTAGATTGCTACATGAGATAGGAGCTAGAAAATTTGGCCATAGTGTATATTTCTCATGAGCAGTACTATGTGATGTGTTTTCATTTAATCTTAATTGTAGTAGATTGCTATGTGAGATAGGACCCAAAAAATCTAACTGTAGAGAATATTTCTCAAGAGTAGTGCTCTATTACAATGTGTATGACTCTATTGGATATGTTTATGGAATTGCACTATGTAATCCTTGAATTACATTACTATATGTAGGCTTATATCACTGTACTAGTTTTCAAACCTTCTTAATAGGTGGAATAAGAGATATCCTATGAAGCTCTATCTTAGAACTTGCATTACTCTCATGATGAGTGACTGATGATTCTTATAAAAGAATGTCCTAGGATGACTCAGTCATGAAAAAATGAGGCATTTGATTATGTGATGGAGGATATCTCAGTGTCTTGTATGTAAATGATATGATGCCATTATCAGCACATCAATTAATGTAATCTCTAAGTTCATAACAATCATTATCTATGTGTCCCCAAATATGATGATAGTTGCAAAAAGGGCTAATGTGGTTATTACTTTAGGAGATGTGGATCTCATCAATTAGTATAAATTAATGTGATTAACCTCCTATATAGAAGTGCTAATAATATTATAGATGGGCTATCTTTCTATAAATCAAACTATAATGGTGATTTGATGTTTTTCTCTATAGTGCATATTGTAGGTTGCACTCTAGAGACTAGCTCTCTATTCTTAACCAATTAATTTTTTGGTTGTGGTCTCTTATCTTTTTTAGGACATGGTGGATGTTGTATGCTAGGAGTTGTTGACACTACTGTGAAATCTACCTCAATCAATCCCAATTTATTTTCCAAAGCAAGAACTCAATAACATAAGTCCCTAAAAGAAGATTATGTTTGATATAGTAGATTCTCAAGGAGAGGTTGAATGAATTCCCTTAATAAAAGATATGTTGAATCTATGTATTTACTAGTTTTTATATCAATCTTAGCATGTGATTATTGAATTATAAGATATAATCACTAACTAGATCTGAATTATTTTGATGCAAAGTTATAAGTTTATCATATGTAACATGAGGTCCCCATGTTTATTATGTAATGTATGAGAAATGCCTCCTCTAAGCCATCATATGTGTGCAAGGAACCAACAAGGAGGAGATGAAAGAACAAATCTTGTGCTTCCCCCTCTGATGTCTATTGGAATAACTTGAGTATAATCAAAGGACTTGCATGAGATGGTAGATCCTTTAAAAAGGCTTGAAGGTGTATTAATGGATCTCTAGTTACATAAAAGTAGGCAATGATGTAACCTAGAAATCCTTAGGCAATGAATCTTTATGAATGTCTTCAGAATTGGGTTACCATGTAGATCATTAGCATCCATCCAAGACTTATAAGCCTTATTTTCCAAGGTAATGAGATGTACTCAGTGTTGGTAATTCACCAATTGCATGCATCAAAGAGATAGTCTCCTGGGATGGTACATTATCCTCTTGAAGTGGTTTATTTAATAATTAAATTTGATTGTTAATTTTAACCATGGGAATGCTACATTTAGTAATTGTATCATAAAGATGGAGTGTGCTCACTTGAAAATTAGGAGTAATGGTAACTTGGACTTAATAAAGGGATGTGGGCTACCATTCTCTTTAGGTGAAGAGTGTGGATTGGGTTCTACTATAGTGAGGGGTGGCTTGGGAGATTCATTAGTATATTTATGTTTTAGTGAATCAAATTCTAATTGAGTAGAAGATGTGTTATTAGCATTAACATGTATATTATTTGAAATAGAATCATTTATAGAAGTGGAAACAACATTTTTAAAGTGAATTATGTTTTAGAGGAAGAGTGAGATAAGGGTTAGAAACATGAGATGCATATTATTCTTCACTATGTGCATAATTATCATCATTGTTATCATATGAGTAATATTGTTCATAAATCACTCTAATTTTTCATATTAATTGGAATGCACACTATCATATCATTATCACTTCCATCATTTCTAAGGAGAGGTGTAAGAGAAATACATGCACTATTTTCATGTGCAATATGAGACGTAAGAGAAGGATATTTTTCATTTGAAACATTATTCTAACAAAGTAGAGTTAGGAACATAAGATGTATCATTTGGACTATGCATTGGTAATTTGATTATATTATGAGAGAGAGAGAGAGAGAGAGAGAGAGAGAGAGAGAGAGAGAGAGAGAGAGAGAGATGAGAGAGAGAGAGAGAGAGAGAGATTAGCTTCACGTAGAATCAAATTATCACTAATAAGAGGTTAACTTGGAATTGCATGACTAATTTATTCATTTGGTGCATTATGCATAGGAGAATGACATGAAAATTATCTTTTCCATTTATGAAAAAAAATTATGTGCATAGGAGAATGAGGTGAAAAGTATCTTTCCCATTTATTAAAATTATTTTTTTTAGAAGAGGGAATAAAAGAGATATGTTTGAGAGAAGAAGATGCATCTATTTATACTTAACAATCACATATATCATCATATTACTCATTAAAATAATATTAATTATCTTTATTGTAAATGAAATCATTTACACATTTTTATCCAATGTGCAATTTTTGGAAATTTATCCATTCATTGTCATAATTATGCGAAAATTTTAGAAATTGATCTATGGAATGAAAGGGAAGAAGTGTCTTAGTGGCCATTTAATTTATTTCACTAAAGAGAGTATTGAAAAGTACTATTAATAAAATAAATGCAAAAATAACTATGAACATAGAGATTTTGAAAATACTTTTGACTGTCCAAACAATTTTTTGAAAATCCGTAGTATTTTTATAAAAATTGTAAGGGAGGAAAACTTGGGTTTTAAGAACCTAGTTTGGAAATCTAGGGTTTTGCACTAGGGTTTTAGAAGGTTTTGAAAATTATGCAAAATTTTTAAATTCTAAAGATAATTTTGAATAGAATAAATGCACAAAAAAATATACAAAAATTAGAAATTAGAAATTTAAATTTTTGCACAAGAAAACTAGTAATATTAAATTTTTTTTTGACAAAGTAAACAATTTGTAAAAATTCCAAAATGTTTTTCTAAATTTTCAAGGAAGGAGGCTTAGAGTTTGAGGATGTAGTTTGGAAATCTAGGGTTTTTGAGCTAGGATTTTAGAATTTTTAAAAATTATGCAGAAAATTTAAATTATAAAAATAGTTTTGAATATAATTAATGCACAAAAATTAATACAAAAATAGAAAATATTGAAATTAATTTTTGAACAAAAAATTTGAAGGATAAACCCTAAGGATACCTAGGTTTTTATATTTGTTCGAAGTAAGTCAGGTTCACAAAATGTTTTTTATTATTTTTGAGAAACTAGTGTTTAGTTCCTAAATAATAAGGGGTTTGGAGTAAGAGGAAAATCTAATTTATTATGGAAAAATATATATTTTAATCAAGTAAAGTACATGAGGAGAAGGAATAAAATTATCTAAAAATGGACTGAAAGGGATGATTTAGAGGCTAGAAATTGAGATGTAGGACTAAGACACTATCTAAAATATAGATTTGGATTTTGTTTTTTAATAGATAAGAGCATCAGAACTAGATAAGAGTGGCACTAGCTCTATATTCAACCTCTACTAATGTTGTTCTCAAGATCTAATATTTTTTTCATCAGGTCAGTGTGAACCTACATACCAAATTTCAAATGCTGAAAGCAACAAATCTTGTTATAGGTCCATTTAATCTCCAAAACCTTGTATTCATCTACACATATGCAAACAAAAAAATACATTAAAAACAAAAGGTGAAAGATTATGTTAGGGGAAGGATGATCAAACAATCTAGAACCCCTGCTATCCTGATCACTTGCCTACATTAAACCTCAATCTAGGGTCTTAGATCTAATGTAGTTCTCCCTTAGGGAACATACATAATCAATGTGCATGATATATACAAGAATGAATTTCACCTAGGCCCTTCCTTGATCAATCATGAAAATCTATGTGTGATACAAAATGTTGAGTTATATTATTGACTAATTTTTATTATGTCTAATGTGCTAAAGTAGTATGTGCTAGATATAAAATGCCTTATGAAGTCCTTTATATAGGAGACTCTTTATTTCAATTTTGGGAGATTTATTTACATTTGGCCAACATGAGAAAACTTAGGAATGAATTAAATAAAGGGGTTAGGACTCATTTATAAAAAAATTAACTGTTAAGGCTCAAATAGCCTTGGATAAGAGCACTAGAAATTAGACACCTTGGGTTTTAGCACTGTAGTCCAATCCCAATGCTCCTATCCTACAAGCTAGGGATCAGGGGGGATGGAAAAAACATAGAAAATATGACTTGGATAAGGTGGAATGATCATTTAAAAGGTTTAAGATGACTGGGAATAGGTAAAAAGGTGTTTAGGGCATGTAACAAGACTGAGATGACTAAAATGAAAGAGCTATCTAAATGTGAATAAAGCTCTTATTCTCTAATCAGAGTCTCCTATGAAATGACTATGAAAATATAATATATGTGTAGTTGTTTAACTAGTTTAGGGTGTATACAACCCTAGTTTTTCACTTTTCTACATCATTATAATAAAGGGGGAAAATTGAGTCATATAAAATCTCCAAATTGGTAGTTTAAGTGTGGCTTGCAACACCCCATCTATAAGTCCTTTTTACATGCTTATGTAACCCTTCTAATCACCTTTTTGATCATTACCAATCATATAAAACCTTTTGAACAATCATTACACCTCAGCTAGATAGTATTCCCCATGCCAATCCTATTTCCCTAAGTTTCAAGCCTATACGATAGGAGTGCCCCATTTAGACTATAACACTGAGCACCAAGTGTCCCATTTTCAATGCTCCTATCCTTTTACACTTTGAGCCCTAATGGTCATTTTCATCTAGTCCTTATCCTTAATTATATTATCCTAGTGCAAATACATCTAACCGATGACTAATTTCTCCCTATTAAAATCCCACTCAAAGCTCATTTATAGGGAGGAGGTGACTAAACTTATAAAGCAAGCAAGATTACAAATAAAGAAAATAAGGAAAACTTACCTATTCTTTGCACACAATAACCCAAAATAGCTAAAAAACATATTCAAGTCCTCATACCAGCCCCTAGCCACCTCAAACACTATCAAATTAGCATTTACATCTGCATCACACTATTTCATAAAGCACACTAGGTGGGAGAACTACATATGGCTTGATCCCTCTGCGAAGTATTGGTATGTAGGGCAATATGTCACCATAAGGGGGTGTGGATTGCATGTTTAGTAAATCTTACACACTACACCCCTCTTTCTCAAGTGATTCAAATATCTTTTATCAAACATGATGGAGGGTTAGTGTTTGAAGATAAATTTACTCCATATTGAGTTTCTTCAACAACCAGCACTTAATTTTTCATAGGCATGCTCATATAGGCACACCATAACTACCCAAAAAATTTTTAGGCCTCTATGATCAATTTGGATAATAGCATTAGGAATAGACAATAGTTCTAGACACTAAAACATCCACTTTTTAACACTCTTATCCTTTCACCAAATGAAATCTAGATTCAAGTTTACGACACCTTTCCAGTCCTACACAACCATTTTCAACCTTTGTATCAGTTGTCTCAGTCTTATTTTGTAGCTCCATTATATTTATTCCTAATTATTACTATTTTTAGAAAGGTGAAAAAGGTAAATAGTTTCACAAATTAGGGCTATATTTATTGCTCAATTCTATACTAATTTATTAATCCAAAACCTTAACTAAAATAGGAATAAAAATCCATTATTCCCCAAAAAGTTAAATCAATAGAATATGAAAACATAGTTACAAGATGACTATATAATACTATTTCTTAATTTTTGCATAATTCATCACCAAATATTAAGTTAGTAGGGATTATCAATAATATTTATTGGATCTTATGGAACCAAACCCAATGTAGTAAGCATAACAGTTCATAAATTGATCAAGCTAAAGGTGTGCTTATCTATGATTTCCATTTATAAAACATAGCCACAGTCTGATAATCAACCAAAAAATTTAAAATTATCTTTTAGTAATTTACATATTTAACACATGACTTAATCAAATTAGAAGAATCAATTTCTAATCATTCACATTCATATTTATGCTTCAATTCTATATCTATTGATCTAAATTTTATTTCAAATTTCTATTTAATCATATTAATATACCCCATTAATCCAAATTAGGGTAAAACATTACAATAGGGTTAAAACCCATTACATAAAATAAATATGATCTAAAATACTAAATGTAGTCAAATAGGTAGAAGTAAATATGCTAAAATAGAAAATTAAACCTTTGAAACTTTTTAAAAGAGGTCAAAATAAGAAAACTTGACTTGTAGCTTATTGATGCATTTTGGAGAGATGTCATAGTTATGAAAAGTGATCAAGACTATAAGGCACAAAAAAAACCTAGAAACTATTTTCTATTTTGATATTTTCTAATGCTTGGTCAAACTTATGGGTCCTATGATTCTACCCCTTAGGTATACTTTTTGGTGAGTATATTTTGGTGATTTTTTTGTTGAGTTACAATTCTAGCCTATGTAGGGTTCTAGGTGTTTATTTTTATTGAAGCTTTAATATCTATTGTTACAAACTTCCTATATGTTTTATTATTATTATGATCAACAAAATAATTAATTTTTCTTATTCTTTATATTTGACCTATCTTTACATAATGAATTGTCAATTTGAAAAGAGAGAAGGGAGAACTAGTTGGGTTATGTTTCCACCAAGGTGGGGTAAATCTACATATCTTACATGTAGAATAATACTCATTGAATTTCATGCAATGTGTAGATGGTGTGTTTGAGGTAGGGATTTAACCTCCTTGAGGTATATATTTAATTATATGGACTATCACCAAAACCCTATTTTGGTACAAGTATATTGATGACTTAATATTTAGAGAAGATTTAGATTTTTTTTGGATCAATGTATAAGATCTAAGGTGATGACCTCTTGATGAAGCATGATATAATAGGCTTGATAGATTCAACTGATAAGTAAGGAATATCTCAGATAATATGACTTCTATCCCTGAACTAGACTAGAGGTGAATGTTATAAAACTAAAAAAAATCACATATTTCAAATAAACTAGAGTAAGAGTATGGTAATAATTTAGATCTATTCACCATATATTTTATTGGATAGAATTTAGTTGAATAATTTAGATTTATTTATAATAAACTTTTTTTATTTGGACTAATAATAGGTCAAAATTATTTTTAAATGGTAAAGATTCTTAAGGTGAGGATCTTATATTGATAAATGACTACGGGTGCCTTTGTATATATAGGATCCTCTAAGGAGAAAAACTAGATATGGTTAACCATAACATTTAAATATTTGTAAAGATATAGGCATAAGAGACCTAAAATTAAGGAAGTGATTTACATAGGCCAACTAAGATATAAGAAAATACATAAAAATAGTATAGTAGACATTCTAACAGAACAAGGGATCATATAAATAAAAATGAATAGTTGATCTATAGGTTTACAATAATTTTGGATCCAATTAATAGGTTACTAAAGGATAAAATTGAATATAAATCCTATATATAAGGAAGACTATGTCAAATACTTTTATACTAGGCCCAACATAAGGATAAGATCTATCAAAAGTATAAAAATGTGTGGTAGATGGATCAAATACATTAAATATGGAAATATATAATGGAAAATTATCTTATAAATAACTTAGGTTTCTACATAAATCCCCTAATTTGGTGTGTGTATGATGGTGGAACTTGTTTATGTCAAAATAAAATGATACATAATTTTAAGCACAAACGTTAATTACAATATGAACAAGAATAATAATCTTGTATCATGTGTCAATCTACACTTTGTTTTATAAATTATGGTTTATTTTTCAATAATTTTTGATTGAAAACAAAGTATTCAATGAAATATAATTCTTATAGTAAAATATTGGAAATTTGAAATTTCAATTTCTAGTTTTTTTATTTTAAAAAATAAAAGGGGGAATAAGATCGACATACATTTTTTTATTCACCCCAAATTCCATAATAAACTTATTCTAATACCTAATTTTTCAACAATTCATAAATCATAATCATCACTTCTCATGGAATCTCAAGTGTTCATTAGTCATTGGGTACTACTTACACATGAATAACACATACTAAAATGTGCAATCGAGTCCCTGAAGTGAGGATGAGGAATTTGATGTAATGGATGGGATATAAAATGGGCTAAAAGTCAGGTTAAAATAGATTTTAAATGGGTGATGGAAAAGGGTTCTCGTGATGGAACCAAAATATCTCCATAACATCATGGTGCTTGTTGAGAGAGCATGAAGCTATGTGAAAATAGAGCTCCCAAGGTCCTTTGGTCTATGAGATTATCAGGAGGCAAAACTCTTCATTGATGTTAGGATTGGGTAGATGTATTATATTAGGTTGAATGATTCACAAGAAGAGATATACTCTATCAGGTTGGATCTACCCAAATAATTTCATCTACAAATGTGAATGATATAGGATGAGACTATACCTAAGTATATAAAAGGAGGTGAGAGTGATAAAATAGGATTGAATAATGTTGTAATGATGGCCTCTATTCTAAGGGATGATAATAATTAGTGGATTATGAATTTATTCTTGTTCCTCTAGAGCATTGAAAGAGTGAAAAATGAGATGGGATAATGGGGTGGAATGGAATACCTCTATCATAACCTGAGTGTTGATATCAGATTGTATGCCAATTATGGGACCAGGCACTCTAACCCTAGGGAAAATACCTTCTCTAGTAAGACTAGGTATTTCACTAAGTGTCATCTAATAGGGATTAATCAATGTGTAAATGTATAATCTTGTCTAAATGGATTGTGTAAGGACTTTCTATTTTGTTAGAAGCATGGTTTTGTTTGGCTTGCTGATTGGACAAGGCTTTTGACAATGTTGTTTTATTTTACTTTTGAATGTTTAACTGAAATTGAAACTAATTACTTTTTGAAATGAAACAATTAAAATTAAAAAGAATCAATAAAACTAAAAATAAATGAATGAACACTTATTTTTATATTTTTCAAATGATTTTCTTTACATGTAATGTAGGAGAGAGAGAGGAGAGAGAGATGAGAGATGAGAGAGAGAGGAGAGAGATGAGAGAGAGAGAGAGAGAGAGAGAGGAGAGAGAGAGAGAGAGAGAGAGAGAGAGAGAGAGAGAGATCTATGCTAATACTTATTTTTAACTTTCCTAAATATAAGCTATACAGAGTTTTTTATGTACTATTTGATTGGTATATGAATGGATATACTATGAAAGCTATGTATTCTTAAAATATAAATGATTCAAGAAAATATCTAAGTTCCAAATATAAAATACTGAGGTTCTTAGAATTTTATCTCACCCAAACAGGCCAAGAACAAGTTCTAACCTTTCTAAGTGTTGCCTATTAGCTATGAAAAATGTATTTAAAAATGAAAATGCATGATATATAATATAATTTTTATAAAAATATTATTTAAAACAACATGCTAAATTATCTAAGTAATTAAAATCAAAATCATGATGGTATCTTTATTTTCATAGTTTATCTAAGGTTTTTGCTACTCACTAGTGCTTTTTTGAGAATGAAGAAAAAATTGTTTCAAAAATAATAAATAATTAGTGAAATGGCTATAAGTGTATGATATATTATTTAAAATTCACCTAAGCTCTATATTCAATATTATATTGTGGGATAATCTATTGAGTCAATGCAAGCAATCAAAGAAACTAATTACTATTTTTATGCAAGGATGAGATAGAAAAGAATTATTTTTCCTATCACAAACTTTTCTTTTAAAAAATAAATATTTAATATAATAAAATAATTAATGCAAACTTAATCTAATCTAATGAATAAAATAAAAAAATCTAAGCGAAGAACCTCCAACCTGATCATGATGTAGAGTGGCTGAAAACAAGAGATTTGTTGTAATGTGGTCCTCAATGTGAATCAAATATTTATTGAACTCTATAATAATGAGGATTAATGAATGAATATAAAAATTTGTAAATAAGAAGATAAACACAACTAAAAACAAGGAACAACTAATTGTGGTTAGATGAAGACAATGTTTGTAAAGAAAT